>JAOWAD010000020.1:0-145481 GCA_025698515.1 Gossypium sturtianum | reverse complement strand
GATGTACTTCGTTCAGTTACGTATTGCTTTGTAGTGAAAGTCGATGGATGAGAGGTTTTAAATGGTCATGGAGAAATTGTAGGAAGAGATGCGTGGAGAAAAATTGGGAGATGAGATATGTAGTAGAGAGTGGGGCCAGGTGGGAATATAGGGTGGAAATTCGATTTATAGGCTATATAGGTGCCGATTTGGGAATTCTAAGGTAATGCAAAATTGTTTTTTCCTTTAGCAGATTCCTCATTTTTGAGTTTCACAAGCTTAAAACACTTTCTCTCTAAATACTCGGAAGTCCGAATCTTCCATACCTTTTTCTTCTCAAATTCTCTTCAGATTCACCTTTGGTTTTAATGGATTCCTTCTTCTCTTCTTAACTTCTTATTTGTACTTGAATAACCTTTTCACAATACTAATCTCAAAAAAATTGAATACCTCTTGGGCGATTGCTTATTGGGTAAGTATTCTCTATTTTGGTTTACAGGTGTTGGCAGAATGGTCATAAGTAGGAAGAGGGACTTGTGTTGGATACAAATCACCTATTATTCTATTTTAATGTTGAAGAATGATGCTTAGATTTAGGAATTACACGTGAGTAGTGATCGAAGAAGAGCTATTGGGCTTGGTGTTTGAAGGTAAGGTTAGGTTAGACTTGACTTTTGGTAAAAAATTATTACGATAAGTTTATACTGATTAATCATTGGTGTGACATACCGTTTCTAGGAGGTAGTAGCTGAGAGGCGCGGCGTGTTTGTTATCGGTGTGTACATACACTATACACACACACAATGGATTGGGAAATCCCAAAATCCTGGTTTGGCTTGATAGTCTTTTGCGAGTTGCGAACACTCGTTATGGAGAAATGGAGTACCGATAATAGAGACCCCATGGGCAATCTCATGGACTTGGGTAGATGTTTTGTGTCCGGGCGGGGATGAAGCGGGGAGAATGGGCTCGATGAGTAGTAGGCTCAAAATAGGCGAATTGATGATTTGGTAATAAGTGATGAGATAGTCATCTTTGGTTACATGGCTTGCAGAATTGATTTGGGCGGATGGGCCATATAATGTGATTCGGAGTGGGCCATATGAATATGATTTGGGCCTAATGGGCCATCTGAATGAGATTAGGCACAGTGGGCCATATGAGCGTATATGAATTTGTTTGGGCTTTGTAAGGGTCTTAGGAAGCAGTATTTGGTGAATTGCTTAACTTTGCATAAAACTTAATTTATTAACTAATTGTGATCGTGGACAAGTCATAAGGTTAAGGTGTGGCGATGGGTATATACATGTCTAGGAGTGGATCTAGGGAGAGCTTGGTACTTAAGCGGTCTTAATGACCCCACCTCTCTTCTCAGAATCCTACAGGTGCATAGTATTTGTTCACTTTAGCCAACGAGGACTTGATAGCGGGCCAAGGTAAGTAATAGACCCATAACCTTTGAGAAAATGTTGAAATGCCCCTAAGGGCAAAAATGACTAAAATGCCCCCTATGTGTCGAGATGTGAGACATATAGATGTTACATGTACATTTCTTTTGCATTCATATGACATTACTGTTTGAGGTTGCATTTGGGTTGGGAATTATGGAGCGGAGGAAGTATATGAGATTGCATGGTTGCTTGACAGCGTGGATCCAGGAAGTGGCTTCTTAAGCCCATTATATGATAAAGCGACTTTCTTTTGCAATGTTGGAAATAATACTGCATTACAAAGGCTACTGCTTGAAGTGTATTGGATGGGTGGGTCGCGTTTAGAAATCCCCACGGATGTGTTTAAGTTGGATGGAGCCGAAGTGTATCGGATGGATTATTTGGGGAGGGTTTACCTGACGTTGCGTGTATGATATGGTTATGTTATTAATATGATATGTATGCGATTTGTTTGGCCAGATTAGTACACACTTGAGTTTTCAAAACTCACTCCCTCTTTATTTTTCTCAGGTGATCCTCGGTAGGCGGTTTGACGGATGGAGGGACTTAGGGTGGCCAACTAGTAAGACGATCAGGACTTGTTTTCTTAATATCTAAATTCTAGATTTTAAGTGATTTATTTTAAGTTATTTTATTTTGGTGGTAATAAGGCTTGCCCTCTAGTTATTATTCCATTACTTTCACTATGCATTGAAATTCAAAGCGGAACTGGTTTTATTTCTTTTAAGGATATTTCAAGTTTTTGAAAATAATTGTGTTTTAAGAGCAAGCTTCCATTGAAAAGAGAAATTTTACTTAGTAACAAGGAAATGGTTTTTGGCTACACCTCGTTTTGAAAGCAAATGGATTTTACTAACTTTTCTCTAGAAGGGTTTTCAATGAAAATAAGGTTTCGCATAAAAACACTTCAATGTGATCTTGTCCAGTTCGGACTAACTTCTAGGCCGGGTTTGGGAGTGTTTCATTTAGTAGTATCGAGCCTAGTTGCAAAGCTCGTCTTTGTGAAATGGGCCTTATTACTTGGGTTTAAAAAATTATTTTTGGATTGGATCGAAATGTTTTGGAAATTCTTGTGATGTGGCATGCAGGGTCTCAGACGTCGAGACCAAGTAAGGTCTCTTATTATTAAGCTTGGTTAACTTGATATACCGTAGAATAGTTGAGGGCTGCTTTAGATGATTATACTAAAGCTTTTTAGTTAGAAGTGAAACTAAAGCCCGTAGGAACTTGAAGCCCATAAGAGGATTTTGCAAAAACAACCTCTTTACTTAATACTATCATAAAACATCGACAATTACTAAAACTAACTAAAATTTCATAAAATTCCTAATTTAGATGATACAAGAATCAACGATGAGTGCTAGAAGAGGTGCAAGGAGTCGCGGCGGTGCGTGGAAGTGTTAGGGCTGGATCGTCGGCATCGGGCCATATCATAACGTTGAAGTAGAAGAGCTCTGGCCTCACCCGAGTGAGGCTGGACCATATGATCGAGTGCGGGGATGACGCAGCACTGTGCGAGTAATCTTGAGGATTTTGGAAAGAATTATTTGGGCCCAATAATGGTACTGGTAGTCGTGGAGTCGATTCGGAGGCAGATAGCGATCTAATGGAAGAGAAGTCTTTAAGGTATTCTTGGTGTGGCTCCTAACGTGGTTTGAATCTTGGTTGGAGGCCAGCGAGGAGGATAATGGAGGATTTGACCGCATTTGCTCACACAGGCAAAAAGTTAGAAAGAGGCGATGTCGGCCTTGCTTAGGAGGAAGCATATCGGTGGTGGTTGACCGTGAAAGGGTACCCAATGCGAGCGAGATCACTTGGGAGTTTTTCAAAGCGTGTTTCAAGGGAAGTTCGTGGAGTGCAAGCTATGTTGATGCTAGAAGGAATGTAACACCATACCCGAGTCAGAGGCTTTGGCCAGGATCTGAGACATTATTATGCTTGAACTTGTAATTATGTACTTATGGGCTATAAAATTTCGTTTTGAAATAAGAACTTCTCTTTCTTAATCAACTTGTACTTTTCATGGGCCTCACGAGGCCTTAAACTCATGTCAAGTAAACTTTCATAACTCAATGAAAACTTTTCATTGAAACGAGAGTCCTGCGCCCATGTGAGTTGGGACACGCCCGTGTAACCTGAGACACGCCCATGTCACTAACGCCAAATTTCACACTGGCCATAGTGGTCTAGCCGTGTGAAAAACATTAGCATTCGACTTATAACACGACGATCGGAGCTGCGCCTATGTTCTAACCGTGTGTCATGCACGGCCTTAACACGGTAGTTGGATTGGTTAGTGGCCTATTCTTGCTTATAAGACTAAGGTGCGGTTTATGCATAGCCTGAACACTGCGCCAGTGTGTCTAGCAGTGTGGGCACTTAAAGGCTATTTTCCAAGCCAATTTTCATCCTAAAATTAAGACTAAACTCAAGCTCAATTCAAGCAACTCAATTATTACATCTTTCATGAACAATATAACATGCTTCATTGATTTTAATAACATACATACTTAGTCAAACTTGGCCAATCACTTAGCCATTTACAAAGAATAATAAACTTGATGACCCATACTTTTGCCCTTTTCTAAGACATATACTCAAAATGAAATGTTTCCTATACATGCCATACTTAATGTAAACAACTTGGCTATACCAAAATAGCGATTGATAGTGTGCTCAGAGCTCAGGTGACAATGATCCACGAGATTAGCTTGGCGAACTACATGGAAAGAAAGAATAAAAGGCGTAAGCATTTAGCTTAGTAAGTTTGCAAATAATGCAAATAACAACATACTTGCTTAAATTAACCCATTTGACATAAACAATGGTATCATAATTTCAGCTATAAAACTACTTGCTCATACTTGATTCTTACATATCTCATGATACTTACTAGTCTCATACTTGTGAGGTAAACAAGGTACTGTATCACTTGATCACATTGATCGACATGCATTTACATAATAATCATAATCTCTAATTTATCATTCATAACATGAATAATACTGTTTTCACTTGATAATAACTTTACTTACTTAGCTTTCTTGTTATCTCTTTGGAGCTAAACTCGTTTGCCAGATGAATTTATATGAATAACCGGGGATACTAAATCTCATCTAAATTTTGAGGCCATGACTTAACATGGACTTATACTAAGTCTTTCTTGTTCTCACCAATGCCATGCCTTAACTTGGACTTATATGGGATCTCTTTCTCTTGATAACTTTTCAATGCCAAGCTTACCTTGGTCTTACATGGTAACTTGTTCAATGCGAAGCTTGCCTGGACTTACATGATAACTTGTTCAATGCCAAGCTTGCCTTGGACTTACATGATAACTTACTCAATGCCAAGCTTGCCTTGGACTTACATGATATCTTGCTTGCATCACCGATGCCATGCCTCGGCTTGGTCTTATCACGGACTTTCTTGTTTCATGTGGTAGATCGGAGTATCCTAAGCTATTCAACTTCAATCGGGGCTTTCTCATGCTTGGTTTCATTAATTTCTTTGTTTAACATAACATTAAACCTTTTCATAATAACATTGTACATTATACTAAGCAATTCAATGATATAAATCATAAAGCTTAGAAATCATACAAACTTACCTCAATATACAAAATGTAGTTAGGTATGCAATTTAGTCCTCAACCTTGTTCTTGCCTCGGTTTCGATCCGGGCTTTGTTTTCTTGATCTATAGTCATAAATAGATCATTTAATATTCACATTGACTAAATTGACCCTTTACTCATACTTGGGCAAAGTTACTATTTTGCCTATATACTTCTCATATTTGTACTTTTGCCCCAGCGGCTCGAAAAATAATTTTCATTCAACTTTCTTAGACTATATGCTTAGCTGATTCATTTCTCTACTATAGCCATTATCAATTCTCATTCTTTCTAATAGGTATGACTAATTTCAAAACTTTTACAAACTAGTCCCTATGCTCATTTTCATGAAATTCACTTAGAAAAGATGTTTATCTAACATCAAACTCTCATAAACTTCCATAAAACATCCTTTAACAAGCATACCATTCATGGGTAGATTTTTGAGCATGCATCTTAGCTGACTTTATAGCTAAAAATAGCTAATTCAATATCTGAGAACTTCAAAAATACGAAGAATATTAAAAAGCAGGGCTAAGATGAACTTACTAGCAAGCTTGAAAAAATGAAGAACCCTAGCTATGGAGTCTCAAATTTTTCGGCACAAGAGGAAGAAGATGAATAGATTTTTATCATCTTTTTCCTATTTTAATCACTTATTAGGCTAATGACCAAAATGCCCTTCTCTTTAAATTTTTCTATTTTACTAACTCATGTCCATTTTGTCAAAAATTATAATTTGGGAAAATTGCTATTTAAGGACTCATAATTAATATTCTAAAGCTATTTCATACAAAAAGCTTCTAGAAACTCATATTTTGCAACTTTTGCAATTTAGTCCTTTTATCATTTCATGTCGAATTTCAAAAATTTCTACATGGAACTTTAGTACTATGATGCAAACATGTCTTAAACCTTAAGAACTCAATTTCTTGACTCGGGTTTGTGGTCTCTTTGCCACTATTACGACTAGGCCACTGAATCGGGATGTTCTGAATTCTCCCCTCTTAAGAATTCTAGTCCTCGAAAATCTTACCCGACAAGCAGGCTTGAGTCTTTGGTTTCTCATGATTTCTTACTGGTTCCCCACGTAGCTTCTTCTATTCCATGTCTTTTCGAGAATACTTTTACGAGGGCAATACTTTTATTCCTTAGTTGCTTGACTTCCCAGAGCTAAAATATTAAGCGGTTCTTCACCATAAGTCATGTCGGGATGAATCTCTACCTCTGGTGAGGAATTACATGCGAGCGTCGATCGATGGCGTCTTAACATTGACACGTGAAATACATCATGTATCTTTTCTAACTCTAATGCATGCAAAGCCAATCACATAAGCTCTGAGCCCAACCTTCTCGGTAATCTCATACGGTCCAATAAAGCGTGGACTCAACTTGCCTTTCCGGCCAAATCGAGAACTTTTCTCCAAGGTGACACTTTCAAGAAAACTTTATCTCAGACTTGATACTCTATCTCTTTTCTCTTTAAGTCAGAATAGGACTTTTTTACTGTCGATCTAGCTTCTAAACTTTCTCGTATCACTTTCACTTTCTCTTGACTTCTCTAACCAAATCAACCACATGAAATTGGTTTTCTTTAAGTTCAATCCAATATAAAGGCGTTGGGCACTTACGCCCATATAAAGCCTCATAAGGCACCATCTTTAAGGTCATTGAAAACTATTATTGTAGGCAAACTCTACTAATGGGAGAAACTTTTTCCCAGTGCCTCGGGATTCAATAATACAACATCTGAGCATATCTTCAGTACTTGAATTAACCTCTCGGATTGACCAAGTCGGTTTGAGGATGAAAAGCGGTACTAAATTTCAACTTTGTACCCAAGGCCTCTTGTAACTTCTTCCAAAACCTGGATGTGAATCTCGTATCTCTATCAGATATGATTGACAAGGAACTCCATGAAGTCTTACTATTTACGAAACATACAAGTTTGCCAACTTGTCTAGTGAGTAATCAACTTCAAATGCAGGTATAAAATGGGCTGACTTAGTAAGTCTATCAACCACAACCCATACAACACCTTTCTTGCTCGGAGACAGCGGTAAACCCGTTACAAAGTCCATAATGTCTGGTCCCACTTCCACTCCGGAACTAAAATGGGTTGAAAACAAACCCAAAGGTACTTGGTGTTCAGCCTTTACTTGCGACAAATCAAGCATTTGGAAACAAATTAAAATATCTTTCTTCATTCTCGGCCACCAATACTATTGCTTCAAGTCATTATACATCTTGGTACTACCGGATATGCAGATAAACATCCATTATGGGCCTCATGTAAAACTTTACTGAATAAGCTCTTCTTTTCTCGGTACACAAACTCTATCTTTGAACATCGGACTTCCATTGGGACTAATCCAGAAAGTCGGACTCAACATCATCTCTTGCTGATCTCTCTGCGAACTTGTAATTCACTATCCTCTTTTTGGGCTTCAATGATCTCTTGGAGGAAAATTGGTCTAGCTCTCAACTCGGCTAGAATAGAACCATCGTCGGACAAAGTCATCAGTGAATTCATTACCCTTAATGCAAATAAGGATTTTTACGCTCAAAGCGTCGGCGACCACATTTGCCTTCCCGGGATGGTAATCAATGACCATCTCATAAACTTTTATCAACTCTAACCATCTCCAGTTGTCTTAAGTTCAAATCTTTACTGTGTCATCAAGTACTTCAAACTTTTATGATCGGTGAAAATCCAACATTTCTCACCATATAGGTGATGTCTCCATATCTTCAATGCGAAGACTATGGCGGCCAATTCTAAATCATGCGTCGGATAATTCTTCTCATGAGGCTTCAAGTATGCACGGAGGCATAAGCAATAAATTTGCCTTCTTGCATAAGTACACAACCTAATCCATTTAAGGATGCATTCTTTGTAAATCACAAATTCTTTCCTGTCTCGGGTTGTACTAAAAAGCGGGAGCTTACATCAACATTGCCTTCAACTTCTCGAAACTTTGTTGGCATCGTTACATCCATTCAAACTTCACATTTTTACTGTAACAATTTAGTCATCGGGGTTGCAATCATGGAAAACCCCTTGGTGAATCGTCTGTAATAATGGCCAGGCTGAGAAAAACTTCTAATCTCGAGAGATATTCTTTGGTGGCTTCAATCCATAATAGCGAAATCTTCTTGGGTCTACTCGAACTCCTTCTTGAGACAATATGTCCCGGAAATCCTACTTAGTGAGCCAAAAATCACTTTTCTTTGAAACTTGGCATATAATTGATTTTCTCATAGAATCTATAAAACTATCGTAGGTGCTCGGCATGCTCATTCTCATCTAGGGAATAAATCGGTATGTCGTCAATGAAAATGACCACAAACATGTCAAGGTATGGTCTAAAAATGTGGTTCATTAAGTCTATGAATACTGCGGAGCATTGGTCAAACCAAAGGGCATGACTAAAAATTCATAATGCCCATACCTTGTTCGGAAGGCTATTTTAGGCACATCGATTCTTTTACTCGTGGCTGGTAGTACCACGATCTCAAGTCTATTTTGGAGAACACAGTGGCTCCTTTCAATTGATCGAACAAATCATCTATTCTAGGCAATCGGTACTTGTTCTTTCTTTGTCAATTTATTAAGTTGGTGGTAATCTATGCACAATCTCATAGTCTTAGTCTTTCTTTTCACAAATAAAGCCGAGCACCCGGGAGAACAACATGACCTTGCAAAGCCTTTGTCACATCAACTCTTGTAGCTGCGACTTGGCTCCTTCAACTCAAATCGAGCCATTACAGCAGGGAGTAATAGATATTGATGCGATGCAGGAGCTAGCTCAATCTTTGAACTCAACCTCTCTAGCGGTGGTAGTCTGGCACCTCCTCGGGAAACACATCCACGTACTCACACACTATTGCCACCGACTCAATCCTTAACTCTGTTTCTTTTTCATTCATCACAAAAAGCCAAATATGCTTCATACCCCTTTCTCATGTATCTCTGTCTTTGTCATGTAAGAAATCAATTCGACAATCTACTCATTTCATCGATTCTATGTGAAGGTGTCCCCATCCTCACATCTCATTTCAATGTATTTTTCCCACAATTAACTATTACATTATGGGCGATTAACTAGATCCATCACGAGAATGAGATCAAACTCGTCAAATGGTAACAACATAAGGTTTGCTTTAAAACAATGACCTCTAACCATTAATGGACATTCTCTACATACTTCATTCACTAACACACTCTTGCCTAAAGGATTAAACACTCTAATCACAACTTACGTAAACTCTATAGGCATACTCAAATCGGATACCAATTTCATGCAAATGTAAGAGTGTGTAGATCCGGGATCTATTAAAGAATAACTTTAACATCATGAAGAGAAAAGTACCCGTGATAACATCATGGGAAGATGCCTCTTCGCGGCGTGAATGGCATAAGCCGTGTGCAGGCGCCCTACCCTCGGGTCTCGCGGCTGCTCTCTGGGTTACCTCTTCCACTTGCCCCACTTCAGGTTTCTCTGCTGCCTTCCTCTGACCATACTCCCGGATCTCGGGTTACGAGTTACTGTCCTCTTTCATCATCTCTGGACAATATTTTATGTAGTAGTCACTGGGAACCACATCTGAAACATGCATTTCATGTGCTCGGCATTCCCTAAATGGCGTACGCCACAATGTGGGCATTCGGGTCTATCGGATCGAACATTCCCCACACTAGCGGCCCGAAGTAGTCTATGCTTTATTTCTCGAATATTGTTTACTCTTGTCCTTCCTAGAAAATCCGATGGAAGTAGCCGTCCGCGAGGAAATCTCTTGACTTCTTGGATGAAGATTGGAATGACTTGTTCCACTTTGCCTCTTTCTAAGTCGCGAGACTCCATTTGATTCTTCTTCTCTTTTACTAGTTCTTGGCTTTATAAGCCCTCTCGACCCGGCACAACAAATTCCTTCAATTCTAGGATAGCAACAAACAATTTGATGTCCTCATTTAGCCCATCTTCAAATCTTTTACTCATGATGGCTTTGGTGGACCTGCACGCATTCTCGGCGTATTTGCTTTGAGTCTTACAAACTCACGCTTTCGTAGTCGATTCTGAGACATCTTGCCTTGTTTGATTCTAGGAATTCCTTCCTTTTACGGTCCACAAACCTTTGGTGATATACTTTTTCTTGAACTCTTCTTGGAAGAATTCCCATGTGATCTTTTCTCTTGGGACTCTTTGATACCAAGGTGTTCCACCATTGATAGGCGAATATCTTAAAGAGAAACTACGCACTTCATGCACTCATCGGATGTACATGTGGCTCATTAAATACCACGATGGTATTTTCTAACTAAATTTAGCTCTTTCAGGATCATCATCTTTTCTGGCCGGAATTCTTACGCCCCCATGTTTCTGATTCTATCAGCTGGAGGCTTCTCTCCTCTTACCACCTCTACTACTTGAGGGTTATTGGGATAGGTTGAGGAATAGGTTGGGGTGGAGGGTTGTGCATTCGGGTTCGTGCGAGCGAACCGTGTACCATGTGTTCATCATATGGAGGAAGGCTTCTCTAGCCTCTTCTCCTCCTCCTTGACTCACCGTAGTGGGTCTATTCTCGTTCTCATTTGGCACCGTCCCTTGGTGGGAGCCGGCACATTACTTTCTCGTCATCAGCCATATCTCTTTCAGGATCCATTTACTATATATATAAACATAATTTAAGTCGTCGAAGTCGTCACACTATCATTATAAAAACATTCTTACGTATGGCATGTATAGCTAGACTCGTGCTCGTGCTACGTTAGTCTAGAACAGACTAAACCGTAGCTCACGATACCACTAAATGTAACACCCCATACACAGTCCAGGCTTAGACCGGATCACGAGACATTACTATGCTTGAACTTGCTTAATCATGTACATACGGGATATAAAATTTTGTTACGAAATAAGAACTTCTCTTTCTTAATCAACTTGTACTTTTCATGGGCCTCTGAGGCCTTAAACTCATGTCCGTAAACTTTAGTAACTTTCGATCGACAACTTTTCATTGAAGCAGGGTCCTGCGCCCATATGAGTTGGGACACGCCCGTGTAACCACAGAGACACGCCCATGTCTCCCAACCATGCTTAAAACTCGAGCTTCTTGCCAAATTTCACCACGGCCATGGCACGCCCGTGGTCCTAGCCGTGTGAAAAACTTAGCATTCGACTTATAACACCTGGCACCAGGGCTACACGCCCATGTTCTAGCCTGTGTCATGCCGCACACTTAACACGGCGTGGGATTAGTCCGTGGCCTATTCTTACTTATAAGACTAAGGTGCGGTTTATGCATGGCCTGAACCTGCGCCGTGTGTCTAACAGTGTAGGCACTTAGAGGCTATTTACCAAGCCAATTGCCATCCACAAAATTAAGACTAAACTCAAGCTCAATTCAGCAACTCAATTATTACATCTTTCATGAACAATATAACATGCTTCATTGATATTAATAACATACATACTTAGTCAAACTTGGCCAATCACTTAGCCATTTACAAAGAATAATAAACTTGACACCCATACTTTTGCCCCTTTCTAAGACATATACTCAAAATGAAATGTTTCCTATACATGCCATACTTAATGTAAACAACTTGGCTATACCAAAATAGCGATTGATAGTGTGCTCAGAGCTCCGATGACAATGATCCACGAGATTAGCTTGGCGAAACTACATGGAAAGAAAGAATAAAAGACGTAAGCATTTAGCTTAGTAAGTTTGCATATAATGCACATAACAACATACTTGCTTAAATTAACCCATTTGACATAAACAATGGTATCATAATTTTAGCTATAAAAACTACTTGCTCATACTTGATTCTTACATATCTCATGATACTTACTAGTCTCATACTTGTGAGGTAAACAAGAATGCGTGTATCACTTGATCACATTGATCAACATACATTTACATAATAATCACAATCTTTAATTTATCATTCATAACATGAATAATACTCATTTTCACTAGATAATAACTTTACTTACTTAGCTTTCTTGTTATCTCTTTGGAGCTAAACTCGTTTGCCCGATGAATTTATATGAATAACAGAGGATACTAAATCTCATCTAAATTTTGAGGCCATGACTTAACATGGACTTATCTGAAGCCTTTCTTATTCTCACCAATGCCATGCCTTAACTTGGACTTATATGGGATCTCTTTCTCTTGATAACTTTTCAATGCCAAGCTTGCCTTGGTCTTACATGATAACTTGTTCAATGCCAAGCTTGCCTTGGACTTACATGATAACTTGTTCAATGCCAAGCTTGCCTTGGACTTACATGATAACTTACTCAATGCCAAGCTTGCCTTGGACTTACATGATATCTTGCTTGCTTGCCGATGCCATGCCTCGGCTTGGTCTTATACGGACTTTCTTGTTTCATGTGGTAGATCGAGTATCCTAAGCTATTCAACTTCAATCGGGGCTTTCTCATGCTTGGTTTCATTAATTTCTTTGATTAACATAACATTAAACATTTTCATAATAACATTGTACATTATACTAAGCAATTCAATGATATAAATCATAAAGCTTAGAAATCATACAAACTTACCTCAATATACAAAATGTAGCTAGGTATGCAATTTAGTCCTCGACCTTGTTCTTGCCTCCGGTTTCGATCTGGGCTTCATTTTCTTGATCTATAGTCATAAATAGATCATTTAATATTCACATTGACTAAATTGACCCTTTACTCATACTTGGGCAAAATTACTATTTTGCCCTATACTTCTCATATTTGTACTTTTTCCCCAAGGCTCGAAAAATAATTTTCATTCAACTTTCTTAGACTACATGCTTAGCTGATTCATTTTCTCTACTATAGCCATTATCAATTCTCATTATTTCTAATAGGTATGACTAATTTCAAAACTTTTACAAACTAGTCCCTATGCTCATTTTCTTAGAAAAGATGTTTATCTAACATCAAACTCTCATAAACTTCCATAAAACATCCTTTAACAAGCATACCATTCATGGGTAGATTTTTGAACATGCATCTTAGCTCAATTTATAGCTAAAATAGCTAATTCAATATCTGAGAACTTCAAAAATATGAAGAATATTAAAAGCAGGGGCTAAGATGAACTTACTAGCAAGCTTGAAAAAATGAAGAACCCTAGCTTTGGAGTCTCCATATTTTCGGCACAAGAGGAAGAAGATGAATAGATTTTTATCATCTTTTCCTATTTTAATCACTTATTAGGCTAATGACCAAAATGCCCTTCTCTTTAAAAATTTCTATTTTACTAACTCATGTCCATTTTTGTCAAAAAATTATAATTTGGGAAAATTTCTATTTAAGGACTCATAATTAATATTCTAAAGCTATTTCATACAAAAAGCTTCTAGAAACTCATATTTTGCAACTTTTACAATTTAGTCCTTTTTGATCATTCCATGTCAATTTCACAAAACTTCTACATGGAACTTTATTACTATGATGCAAACATGTCTTAAACCTTAAGAACTGAATTTTACTGACTCAAGTTTGTGGTCTCGCACCACTATTCCGACTAGGCCCTGAATCGGGATGTTACAAGGAAGGAGTTTCTGAACTTGATCCAGGGGAACAAATCGTGGCGGAGTATGAGGCGGAATTTCTACGCCTTAGTAGGTATGCAAGAGTTATGGTGGAAATGGACTATGAGCGTTGCGTAAGGTTTGAGGATGGGCTTAGGGATAGCCTCAGGGTGTTGATAGGTCCTCAAAGAGAGCGAGTTTTCTCGAAGTTGGTTGAAAAAGCAAGGGTAGCAGAGGAGGTGAAGCGCCTGAGTGCTGAATCGGGAGAAAGAAAGGCAAGAATAAAGGGAGGCCCAGTCTTAGTGCGGGGCAAGGCCTAGAGCTAAGGCGAGTTGATGGGCGGTTGGGCGGGGTCCCTGGCTTTGCTAATCGAGGTACCACCTTGTCTTGATTGTGGGAAAGGTCATACGAGGCAAGTGTTGGAAGAGGATAGGAGCTTGTCTAGCTTGCGAGATCTATGGAGCATAGGACCAGAATTGCCTAGAATACCGGCTCGGTGCGGTAGTGGGCCGGGTAATGTTCAACTACCAAGGGGTGATCAGTGCCTTGCCAGGAGGCGTAGGTAGGCCAGAGCGATAATGGTAATGGGCGTGGGCGTGGAGCACCGGGGCGGAGGTGCGGGTCATCTGAGAGGCGAGGCGGCCGGCTTTGGTTTATCTTTGCTCGTCGCCCAGGAAGGCGAGGATGCCCAAATGTGATAACGGGTATGTTTTGTGTGGATCGATATTTTGGGTATAGAAACTATATCGTGCAATGTTTATACTGCTCCAGGTGGGTAGGTTTTTTTTTGGGTAAGTGTAAGAGGTTCAATTAGAGTTAAAGTGTGTTCTTTGTTACTAAAATCAAACTTTGCGTAGCAGCATAGTGGTGTGACTTGAGCGGTGCGATTAATAGTTAGTTGGAAATTTCGAGGATGAAATTTTTTTAGGGAGTAGAGTTATAACGCCCCAAATTTGGGCCTAAAAGAATTGGGCCTATTGGGCTTTTGGCTTTGGGTTGAGAAAATTTTTAAGTGAGCAGAAAATGACAATTGGCATGTGAGCTTTGAGGTTTAGTGAATTTGGAGTGTCTAGGGGTGTTGGAGATGTCACGGAATCAAGTAAGGGTATAGGAAAATTTTTGGTTTTAGCCCCAAGGGAATTGTGACTTGATTAGTAGGCCTTTTAAATAAATCAAGAAGAAAATGAAACAAAAAGAGCTTGTGGTGTAGTGGCAAAGTGGCGCCACTTAGGGAGAAGGAGGTGGCGTCATTAGCGGGCAAGGGAGTCAAGGTTCGAGTAGTTGCATGGTATTTTCTTGGGGTATTTATTTTCTTTGTCGGAGACGGCTAGAGTTTGTGTTGCTTGCGATGAAAGTCGATGGATGAGAGGTTTGAAATGGTCATGGAGAGATTGTAGGAAGAGATCGTGGAGAAAAATTAGGAGATGAGATATGTGGAAGAGGTGGGCCGAATGGGAATATGGGGGTAGGAAATTCGGCTATAGGCTATATATAGGTGTCGATTTGGGAATTCTAGGGTAATGCCAAAATTATTTTTTTCCTTTACTTAGAATTCCTCATTTTTGAGTTCTTGAAACACTTTTTCTCTCTAAGTACTTAGAACCGAATCTTCCATACTTTTTCTTCTCAAATTCTCTTTTGATTCACCTTTGGTTTTAGCCAATTCCTTCTTCTCTTCTTCTTCTTATTTGTGCCGAATAACCCCTTCCACTATACTAATCTCAAAAATCGAATACCTCTCGGGCCGATTGCTTCTTGGGTAAGTATTCTCTATTTTGGTTTAGGTGTTGGTCGAATGGTCATAAGTAGGGAAAGGGGGACTTGTGTTGGATACAAGTTACCTATTATTCTGTTTTTAATGATTAAGAATGATGCATATTTAGGAGATACTGCGTGAGTAGTGATCAAGAAAGAGCTATTAAGGCACAGGTGTTTGATTAAGGTTAAGTTGAGACTTGGCTTTTTGGTAAAGTATTCGATAAGTTTATGTGATTAATCATTGAGTGACATCATTTGTAGGATCATGGCTAAGGAGATCGCAGTACGTTTTTTTATCAGTGTGTACATACACTATACACACACATGGATTGGGAAATCCCAAAATCCCAAAAGTTTGGCCAGGTAGTCTTGCTAGTGTGCGAACACTCGTATGGGGAAATGGAATCGATAATGAGACCCCATGAGCGATCTCATGGACTTGGGTCATTTTTTGTGTCAATCGGTAGGATGGGCGAGATGGGCTCGATGGTAGTAGGCTCAAAATAAGCAAATTTGATGATTTGGTAATAAGTGATGAGCTAATCATGTTGGTTACATGGCTTGGAATTTATTTGGGCCAAATGGGCCATATGAATGTGATTGGGCCAGGTGGGCCATATGAATGTGATTTGGGCCTAATAGGCCATACGAATGAGATTGGGCCTGGTGGGCCATATGAACGTATATGAATTTGTTTGGGCTTTGTAAGGGGTCTTAGGCTTAGTATTTGGTGAATTGTTTAACCTGCATAAAACTTAATTTATTAACTAATTGTGACCGTGGACAAGTCATAAGGTTAAGGTGTGGCAATGGGTATATGCATGTCTAGGAGTGGATCTAGGGAGGGCTTGGTACTTAAGCGGTCTTAATGACCCACCTACTCTTCTTTGGAATCCTACCTGGTGCATAGTATCTGTTCACTTTAGCCAACGAGGACTTGATAACGGGCCAAGGTAAGTAATAGACCCATAACACTGAGAAATGATTGAAATGCCCCTAAGGGAAAAAATGACTAAAATGCCCCTATGTGTCGAATGTAAGACTTATGGATGTTACATGTACATTTGCTGCATTCATATGATATTCTATTTAGGTTGCATATGGGTTGGGAATTATGGAACGGAGGAATTATATGAGGATCGCATGGTTGCTTGACAACTGTGGATCCACCGATGGCTTCTTAAGCCCATTATATGATAAGTAGCTTTGCTGCAATGTTAGGTAGTACCACAACCGGGCTACCCTTGAAGTGTATCGGATGGGTGGGTCGATTTAGAAATCCCCACAGATGTGTTTCGGTTGGACGGAGACGAAGTTTATCGGATGGATTATTTGGGGAGGGTTTGCACAGCATTGCATGTATGATATTGTTATGTTATTAATATGATATGTATGCGATTTGTTTGACGAGGGTCATACACACTGAGTTTTCTAAAAATCACTCCCTCTTTTATTTTTCTCAGGTGATCCTCAGTAGGTGGTTCGACGGATGGAGGGACTCAGAGGTGGCCAACTAGCAAGACGATTAGACTTGGTTTCTTAATATCTAAATTCTAGATTTTAAGTGATTTTTTTTAAGTTATTTTATTTCAGTTTGTAATAATACTTTCCCTCTAGTTATTATCCCATTACTTTCACTATGCATTGAAATTTTGAAATGGAACCTGGTTTTATTTCTTTTAAGCATATTTCAAGTTTTTGAAAATAATTGTGTTTTAAGAGAGAGCTTCCGCTGTCAAAGGAAATTTTTACTTAGTAACAAGGAAATGGTTTTTGGCTACACCTCGTTTTGAAAGCAAACTGGATTTTACTTAACTTTTCTCTAGAAGGGTTTTCAATGAAAACAAGGTTTTCGCAAAAACACTTCAATGTGACACGCCGGATTCGGGCCTAACTTCTAGGTCGAGTTTGGGGTGTTACACCTAAACTCGGCTCGCTCAGTATCATCATCAGCTGTGGCCTTAAACTCTTCAGCCCCATACTTTCTAATCTTATCCACAGGAGGCTTATTCAATCAAATCGGATATGTAACTTGTGGCTGCTGAGGGCTCTTGTGGGGTGGAGGTTGTAGAAGCGGTCGGGTCGTTCGAATGAACTCAGAAAACCACACACTCATCATTCGAAGAAGGCTTTTTAGCCTCTTCATCTTGGCTACCATCATTCGGCCTAGATGTGGCGTGTATGTCCCTTGAGCGGGAAGCGGCGCATTACTCTCTACATCGTCGACAACTACTCGATCGGGATTCATTACTATATAAAAACACATTTTTATCGGATTCATCACACTATATATATATATGGCATGTATAGCTAGACTCACACGCACTTTCGTTAGTCAGAGAATCAACTAAATCGTAGCTCACGATGCCAATAAAATATAACACCTCTAACCCATAACCGTCGTCGGAATAGGGTTAAGAGGCATTACTGAATCATTTAGAACATTTCATATCCATTTCACAACACAAAGTCAATTATCATTCAATCATATTCAAATATAATCATATAGTCCCTTAATAAGGTCTACGAGACCATAAACACATGTTAGAAAGAGGTCGAGGACTAAACCAAATACATACGAAAATTCTCAAAAATTCAAACATTTTCAAAACTACATGAGGTCACACGCTTGGGTGTGTGTAGGCGTGCCTAACACGACCTCGGACACGCCCATGTGTCCAAGCCGTGGCGTAAAGCAGGCATACCTCTTGACTTGTTCACATGGCTGAGACACGCCCATGTGCCTCACCACGTGGTCGAGCGACTTGCAACACACGGCAAGTCACACGCCCATGTGTCCACCCATGGTTGAGCGACTTGAATCAAATTACAAATTCAAAAGACATGGTCGAGAGCCACACGCCTTTGTGCTCAACCGTGTGGGCGATTATAGGCCATTTTCAAGGCCAAACTTGCCTCCCACACATTGAATCACCTACAAGCCTCAAATCAATACCAATTCATGTCTCAAAATTGCAACCAAACATGCCAATATAAGCATCAATCAATCATTAACCATACCATCTATAGCCATGCTCAAACTCATCTCAAATAAGTCCAACTAAAATACAAATTTCACATCCTAAATCATGTTAGTAAAACATCACTTAATCAAGCCACGAGTTCACACATAAAACATTATTTCCTTCAACTAATTCAAGCATGAAAAATACCATTTCCAACCTCACTAATTCATACCACTTTCATCATTTTCATTGCCTCTCATATGAACCATCAACATTCAACTTTCTATCCACATCACATGGCAAGATCCAACATTACAAAACATATCATGACTTCTAGCCTATACATGCCATATACCAAATATGTACATCTTTCAAAAGTACCGAAATAAATAGTAGATAGTGTGATAGAGCTATGGACGATTCCCGGATCCGAGCTACTTTACTGACACTATAAAACAGAGAAACAAATCACACAGTAAGCTTTCAAAGCTTAGTAAGTTCGTAATATAATACAATTAACTCATTGAAGCAAACCAATCTATAAATTGAACCATCACATAGATAATTTACCAATGATACAAAAACTCAACTATATCCAATACTCTCATAGCCATCCATTCATATACTTTCAAATTTACCAACCACATAGGTTTCATTCATACCTTTGCCAACACCTAGTTTACAACCAAATTTTACCCTTTAATGCTCAATACTTCATTTCGATTAATCTTTTTTATCTCTTTGATTCCATCGCACACTTAGTGCCCAATTCGTAGCCGAAACTAAATTTTCATTGCACACTTAGTGCCTCAATATAAACCGAACTCAATTTGGTATCGCACACACAGTGCCAATCAATATAGCCGAAGCTTCCTTTACCTCGCACACACAGTGCTATTCAACTCTGTCTCAATTTCAATTTCGCACACTTAGTGCCACATTTCTCAATCTCATACATTTAACATTTCTAATTCAGCAATTATACATTCATTCAATTAACATCACATAGATATAATTTAACAACTAGTATTATATTCAAACTTACCTCGGACGTCGAAATATCAAAACTAGTCGATTAATCGAGTACTTTGTCTTTGCCTCGATCTCGATCCGAATTTCTCCTTTCTTAGTCTATACATATTCAAATTTAGCTCATTCAATCACCAATTCATTCAATTTAATCTTAACACACATATTTAGGGCATTTTACAAAATAGCCCTCACATTTTCACATTTCGATACTTTAGTTCCTAATTCATCAAATCACAAAATACATAAAATTTCTATTCACATAAGCTTAGCTGAATTCTCCCCATGCTAATACAAGCCCACACATTTCATTTATTTCACAATTTAGTCCCTCAATTTACACTTTTCTCAATTTAGCCAAAATTACTCAATTTCACTAAAAATTCAAACACAAACTATGTTAACCCAACACTAAGCTTTCATATTTCACCAACTAACAACACAAAGCTCACATATTCATCAATGGGATATCTCAAAATCACCATCAATTTCTGAAATTAAAGCATGGGTTTTGAAGAACACGAAGCAACGATCACAAAAACGTAAAAATCATTAAAAATTGAGCTCAAAACATACCTTGATTTTGAGCAACTATGGCCAAATACCCCAAAGCCCTATATCTTTCTTTTTCTTTCAAGTTTCGGCAAGGATGGATGAATAATGCTGCTATCTTTTTTCTTTTATTTTATTATAATAACATATAATATGTTATTAATTATTAACCTTTAAAAATCAATATAAAATACTATATATTTTAGCCTTATGCAGTCCACCACTTTGTAAAAAGAGCTAATTGCAACATAAATCCTCCAAATTATAAAGACAACAACAATTAGGCACTTGACAATTAGCACACAGCATTTTACATTTTATGCGATTAAGTCCTTTTTGCTAATTAAGCATACAATTGATAAAATTTTCACACAGAAATTTCACACATGCTTAATCACATACTGTAAACACCAAGAATAATATTAAAATATTATTCTGACCTCAGATTTGTGTTCTCGAAACCACTGTTCCGACTAGGGTCTAAACCAGGCTGTTACATCTATAGCCGAACCTTCAAGAGCTCAATAATGGTGTATTTTCTTCCTAAATTTCAATTCATGAAGAAGAAAGAAAGATGATACCTTTCTTTTACATTAATTTAGTTTATGTTGTTTTATCCAATTACCAAATTAACCCTATTCATTAACTTAAAATTTACCTATTTAATGTCCATCTTTGTCCACTCATACTATTAATGGTCTAATTACAACATAAGAACCTCTACTTTAAGTTTCCATAGCTATTAAACCCCTTTAGCTATTAGAACATAACTTTTACACTTTACGCGATTTAGTCCTTTTGATCAAATTAAGCATTCAAACGATAAAATTTCTTAACAAAATTTTCATACAATCATACTATCATACTGTAAACCTCAAAATAATAACAAAATAAATATTTTGACCTTGGATTTGTGGTCTCAAAACCACTGTTTCGATTTGACTAAAAACGGGCTGTTACATTGAACCTGGAGAATACTTAGGATAGAAATGACATGTCATTAGGGATTATATGTTTTGGGTGCTGGACTTCAATGTCCTACTAATGGTTGAGGTCCTACATTTGTTGCAGATTCTTCACAGATCGTGTGAGCAACATCGTGTAGCTAACATTTCGACCAACAACTCCTGTGAGCAGACCCACTTTATACCTCGTGTGAGCGCTATGAAAAAGGAAAGGTTACGGTTACATGGAAAGGCACACTATGTGTGAGCATTCCCGAGTATCTGATGTAATTCTAGATGGTTCAACGGGTAAGTAAAGTGAAATAGAAAGGCTTGTATGTAATATCATGGATATTTATGTTTGTAGAATAGAAAGTTAATATGTGAAAATAGATGAAAAGATTATTGAATAATCATATGAGGAAGGTAAACGGATGCAATTCACTTAATGGTATTTGTTGTGTTTTATAATGTTATATGGTTAAATCTTCTACTAATTGTGTGGATTATATTGAATAGGAATATCAAGTATTTATATGAACTACTAAGCATGGTTGAATGTTTAAATGTGGAGAAATGGTAAGTTTAAGTTTCTCTTTTACGAGCTTACTAAGCACTAGTTGCTTACGTAGTTTTTTTTCCTCTGTTTCGTAGGTCATCGGAAGCTCGACCTGTTGGAAGCTTGTCGGAGTTCTATCACACTATCCAGCAACCACTTTGGTAGTTTTTGAGTTATTGTGGTTAAGGTTATAAATGACATATATAGGGCTTTTGTGTAATGGTAGTTGTTGTGTATGTTAATTGACTAATATGGTATGGTTCTGCTTTTGTGTACATAGTTGTTTGAACCTATAATGTATAGGACTTTATTAGACAAAATCCTATGGCTCAACGACCTCTACCCCCGTACCCCAACCAGTTCCCCTTATTCCTCAAGGTTCAGAACAAGTACGTGTAAGCAAGCCTCCGATTGATAAAATACATAAGTATGGGGTAGAAGAATTTCATGGTATAACTGAAGATGACCCTGAAAAAGCTGAGTTTTGTTAGAAAATACTGTTAGAGTTTTTGATGAATTGTCTTGTTCCCTAGTTAATTGCTTAAAATGTGCGGTATCTCTGCTAAAAGACTCAGCATATCCATGGTGGAATACTTTGATTGCTGTGGTACCAAAGGATCGCGTAAATTGGGATTTCTTTCAAACGAAATTTAAAAAGAAATATGTCAGTCAGCGATATCTTGATAAAAAGCAGAAAGAGTTTCTTGAGTTAAAACAGGGTCGTATGACTGTAGCCAAATACGAAAGGGAGTTCATGCGACTTAGTAAATATGCTCGGGAATGTATTTCAACAGAAGTTGTTATGTGTACCCGGTTTGAAGATGGTTTGAATAAAGATATTAGATTGCTTGTCGGGATACTTGAGTTGAAAGAATTTGTGGTTTTGGTGGATCAAGCACATAAGATTGAATAACTCAGTAAAGCAAAAACAAAAATAGATTCCAAAAATCGAGATACGAGTAAACGACCAATAGGAAAATCATTTTCATTTAAAGTAAAGAAAATAAAAGAATCTCAAAGTAGTATGTCAGCTCCATCTGGATTTTCAGGAAGAGATAGAGGGAAACAGCAAGCTAGTTCAAGACCTCAGGCTACTTCTGTAGCGAGTGTAGGAAGTGTCTATAGTAACAAGCCTGAGTGTCATCAATGTAATAGAAGACATTTTGTAGAGTGCCGACTAAAGGATAGATTGTGCTTTAAATGCGATTCATACGATCATTTTCTCTGGGATTGTCCTGAAAGGTTCGACAGGAATAAAGCTCAAAATTCATGGTCAAGTAACATGCCTTCGATAGGGAGACCAGTTAGGAACGGTGGTAATATGGGGATTAGTCAAAGTGGAACGAAAGATTCTGCAGTCAAATCTAAGGCTCGAGCACCAACTAGGGCTTATATAATTCGAGCTTGTGAAGAAGCTTTGGCACCTGATGTGATTACCGGTACATTTTCTATCTTATATGTTAATGTTTATACTTTGATTGATCCGAGGTCAACGCACTCGTATATATGTACAACATTAGTGTCAAATAAGAAAATACCTGTTGAGTCAACTGAATTTGTAGTCAAAGTAACTAATCTGTTAGGCCAGTATGTGTTAGTTGATGAAGTTTGTAGAAACTGTCCCTTGAAAATTCGGGATTGCAACTATCCAGATGATTTGAGGTTATTATCGTTTGATAAGTTTTATGTGATTCTTGGCATGAATTGGTTGACTTTGCACGATATTGTTATGAACTATAGAAAGCAAATTTTATTGAAATGTTAGAATGGTGAAATAGTTCGGGTTGAATCAGATAGATGTTACAGTGCAACTAATATCATTTCAGCTATGTCAGCTCAGAAATATGTCAGAAAAGGTTGCGAGGCTTATCTAGCTTATATACTTGATACCAGGGCTTCAAAATCAAAATTAGAATAAGTTTCGACTGTTTGTGAATTCTCGAATGTGTTTCTAGAAGAGTTACCAAGGTTACCACCAGTCAAAGAGGTTGAATTTATTATCGAGTTAGTACCGGGAACTTCTCCGATATCGGTTGCTCCGTATAAAATGACACCCAGTTAATTGAAAGAGTTGAAAGCACAGTTACAGGAGTTAGCAGACAGAGGGTTTGTTCGGCCAAGTTTTTCTCCTTGAGGTGCACCTGTACTGTTTGTTAAGAAGAAAGATGGGTCAATACGGTTATGTAATTATTACCAACAGCTTATTAAAGTAATGATAAAAAAACAAATATCCAATGTCGTGTATCGATGATTTGTTTGATCAACTGAAAGGTGCAACTGTGTGTTCAAAGATTGATTTCCGCTCTGGATACTATCAGCTATGGGTTAAAGATTCTAATGTGCCGAAGACTGCTTTCAGGACCAGGTACGGACATTATGAATTTTTAGTTATGCCATTTGGTTTAACAAATGCACCTGTTGTGTTTATGGATTTGATGAACAGAATATTCCAGCCATATTTAGACAAATTTGTGGTTGTTGTCATTGATGATATTTTGATTTATTTCTGAGATGAAATTGAGCATGCACAGCATTTGAGAGTAGTATTGCAAACTTTGCACGAGAAACAATTATTTGCTAAATTTAGCAAATGTGTGTCCTGGCTTCAGGAAGTTGATTTTTTGGACATGTTGTATCGGTGGATGGTATTAGAGTGGATTCGAGTAAAATATATGCTATTATAGAATGGAAACCTCTAAAAGATGTCACAGAGATCAAAATTTTTTTGGGTTTAGCAAGGTATTATCAGAGATTTGTTAAAGGGTTTTTGATGATTGCTACGTCGTTGACGAAACTACTTTAGAAAGATGTTAAGTTTGAATAGTCTGAAAAATGCTAGCAAAGTTTTAATAAATTAAAAGTACTGTTAACCGAAGCCCATGTGTTATATCAGCCAGAGTCCAACAAAAAATTTGTGACCTATAGCGATGCTTCACATAATGGTTTAGGTTGCGTTTTGATGTAGGAGGGCAAAGTTGTAGCTTATGCTTCTCGTCAGTTGAAACCACACGAGAGAAATTACCGGACTCATGATTTAGATCTTGTAGCTATTGTGTTTGCTTTAAAGATCTGGCGACAATATTTGTACGGGGAAAAATGTCACATTTTCATGGATCACAAAAGCCTGAAGTATTTGATGTCACAAAAAGAACTAAATTTGAGATAGCGTAGATGGTTGGAACTGCTAAAAGAATACGATTTGATCATCGGCTATCATCCAGGAAAAGTTAATGTTGTTGCTGATGCTTTAAGTCGAAAATCCTTATTTGCTTTGCGAGCTTTGAATACCTGATTGAGGTTGATTGATAATGATTCTATTTTACCTAAATTGAAAGCTAAACCGATATTTCTGCAACAAATTTATAAATCTCTGAAAAATGATCCCAAGTTGATTGTTAAACCATAGCAGATTGAAAAGGCATCTGATTCAAAATTTCACCTCAGTTCTGATGATAGCTTGTACTTTTGAGACAAAATTTGTGTTTCGAGAAATTTTAAAATAAAATAGCAGCTTCTTTAGGAAGCTCACAACAGTAGTTACTCGATTCATCCTGATAGTAACAAAATGTACGATGATTTGAAACTAATGTATTAGTGGCCAGGTATGAAATGTGAAATTTTAGAATTCGTATCAAAATGTTTGATTTTTCAACAAGTCAAAGCTGAACATCTGGTACCTTCTGGATTATTACAGCCTGTTATGATTCCAGAGTGGAAATGCGAACAGATTACTATGGATTTTGTCTTAGGACTTCTGTTATCTCCGAGAAAGAAAGATTCCATTTGGGTTATTGTTGTTCGTTTGACTAAATTTGCACATTTCATACCCATATGTACTGATTATTCACTCGAGAAGTTGATAGAGTTATATGTGGCTGAAATTGTAAGACTTCATGGAGTACCATTGTCTATTATTCCAGATAGAGATTCACGATTTACATCTAGATTTTGGGCTAAACTGCACGAAGATTTTGGTACCCGATTACATTTTAGTACCATATTCCATCCCCAAACCGATGGTCAATCCCGAGCAGTGATACAGTACTTGAGGATATGCTCCTTTGTTGCATTTTAGAGTTCGAAGGTAGCTGGTAGAAATTTCACCCGTTAGTTGAATTTGCATATAACAACAGTTATCAATTGAGTATTAAAATGGTGTCGTACGAAGCCCTGTATGGTCGAAAATGTAGGACTCCGTTATTTTAGACTAAATTAAGTGAGAAAAAGCTTTTCGGTACTGATTTGATATGGGAAACTGAAGAAAAGGATAAAGTAATACGAGATAGTTTGAAAGATGCTTTCAATCGTCAAAAAATCATATGCTTGATTTGAAAGAAAAGATATTGAATTTCAGTAGAAAGACAGAGTGCTTTTAAAGGTATCGCCTTGGAAGAAAGTTCTCCATTTTGGCGAAAAGGAAAGCTTAATCGACGATTCATCAGTAGTATGAGACCATTGAGAGAACAAGACCAATAGCTTACTTTTTAGTCATACCATCTCAATTAGAGAAAATTCTAACGTGTTTCATGTATCGATGTTACAGTGGTATCGATTTGACTCTACACACGTGATTTCTCCTGTTGATGTAGAAATTCACCCAGATATGACGTATAATGAGGAACGAATCAAAATTTTAGCTCGAGAAGTTAAAGAATTAAGAAACAAACGCGTAGCTTTGGTTAAGGTTCTTTGGCATCGCCACGGGGTTGAGAAGCTACAGGAGTTGGAAGAAGCTATGAAAGAGAAATACCCGAACCTATTTTTTGGTAAGATTTTCGGGGAAGAAAATTCCTTTAGGGGGAGAGTTGTAACAACCCGATTTAAGTGGTGTCAAAAATAGTGGTTTCGGGACCATGATTCTGACTAGTGAGTAAATATTTTATTCTTATGTAATTTTTATATGGTTATATTGGGGTCGTACTAAATTTTTGTTAAGAAAATTTAATGCTTATTTAGTAAATTAAGAAAAAAGGACTAATTTGTAAATGTTGCACAAGTTGTAATGCCCCAAAATCCAAGTATTTATTTTTGTATGTTTGTAACACAAATACTTGTTTGCTTCAGTGGTTAAGTGATTTGGGTGTGTTTGGGAGTGTTTGAGAAGTCTTGGGTTCAAGCTTGGGCTTGTGCAATAAGTTTTCTTTTTAAAGAATAAACCCTTGCCTATAGTTAGTAGGCTTTTAAATTATTGTGGCTAAAGCAAGACATAAAAAGTCTGCTGGTCTAAGGGGTAAGTGGCGTGTTACTTATGCCAGTGGACTGAGGTTCAAATCTTGATGGGGATAGTGGAGTATTTATTTTGCTGCTGTGCCGGGAGTTAGAATTTGACTGAAACACTGATGTGGTTGAGGAGAATTCAAATTGAGTGGTTGAGGGGAGGTGTGATCAGGTGGAGAGATTTGAGGAGGGATTTTAGGAGAAAATCAAGGGAAGTGAGGGGAGAGGGAGAGTTGTGCCGAAACTGGACTGTGAGCACTCAAGAATTTCGGCAAGAGTGGTACTCCTCATTTGGTATGCCTCATTTCGGTTTTGTAGTGTTTTTCTCTCTTTGGCCGAATGTGGTAGGAGTTTTTGGCATATTCTTCTGTTCACTTTTTTCCGTTTTTAACAACCTTCCTTTTGGCCAAAATTACTCCAAGTGCCTCCTTTCTTTTCTCTCGTTTGCAATTGCTTTCTCTGCTCAAATCTACCGTATAGAATTTTTCTAAAAACTTAAATAAAGATTTTCCAAAACTGATTAACAAAAGGATTTCATAACAAACTTTTACAAATAATTTTAACTCGGATTTTCTTTAAAATTATCAATGACATTTTCAAAAGTCACGGTTTTAAAAGATTATTAGTTCGATTATCGATTTATCAAACAACCTCTCAAAAATACTTGTATTTTATCTATGTTTCATAACGCTTTTCAAAATGCTTCAGAATTCTATTTATAAACGTCACATTTTCGTAAATTGTTTATTTCAAATATGCTTCCAAAACGAAAAGGTTTTAAAGTTAATTACGTTTTCAAGTAGACATCAATTGCTTAAGTGTTTTGGGTTTTAACAAAGAGGGTCAGATTTCTCAAGCAAGTTTTACTTCCATGTGACACACAGCTGGGCCTAACTTCTAGGTTTGGGTTTGGGGTGTTACAAAGTGACTTATATTGATGCACATCATTGGAATGCTATAATGAAAAATTGAATATATGCTTGAAATGGTGAAAAATAGGGTTAAGTCCCGATTGAATATTGAATTCCAATGAACATATGTGCTTTCCCGAAATGAATAAGGTCCTGCATTTGTTATGGACGGGATTTAGCTCGGACGAGTAATCCTATTGATCTCACTGTAGAAAGGATTTAGCCCAGACGGGTAGTCCTGATATAATACCTCTCGAGTATACGTTACAATTAGGATTTAGCATGGACTGGTAATCCTGTTATACGATATGTGGCTCGAGAGTGTTTTCCTTGATTAAGTGCCCTAATGGGTACTCTTGAAAAAGAATTGCCAGGTTATTGAATCATACACCTTGAGTGTACCACTTGAGTATCCATCAGAATTTCAATGATTCAACGGACATAAAACTCTTAACATGGTATGAGAATTATGAGATGAAATGATAATGTCTTGAAAGAATATTGCATGATGAGCTCATCTATCCTTACTTGATGTATATGTAAAGTTTGTGACTAACATGTTTGATTGGATGCATATGTTTAGGAAATTTTGTCAAATGGATGGAAAACATGATATTGTATGCTTAGATTTAATAAATGGGATTGGTAAGTTTAGTTTCCGTTATACGAACTTACTAAGCATGTAATGCTTACTCTATTTTATTTTCCCCTATTTTATAGTGCTCGGAAGCTCGCGAAGGTTGGAGATCATTGAAGCATCATCACACTATCAACTAGCTTATTTTGGTATATGTAGTAAAATCATTTTGGTATAATGGCATGTATAGAACAACTTGGCCTTTAGTGGCTTGAAAATGATGTTTGTAATCTAGCCATTGGAATGGCTAGTAATGGTTGTTTTGATATATTTGTAATGTCATGCTATGGTAGCTATATATATATACATGTTAGGTAGTTGATCAAACCATGTTTAACACATGGATTGAACCAAGGTAAGATAGTAAACATGTATGCATGCAATGATATGCCATGTTGAATGATGGAAATTGCTTAATTTGAATGCTTGAAATGGTTGGAAAGTGTTTGGTATGTTTTAGTGCAGGAAAATGGTAAATTTGGGTGACAAATGAGGCTAGGAAATGGCTTCATTTTGTCCACATGGGCGTACACACTGCAGGCGTGTGTCTAGACCAGTGTGACACACAGCCGGGTACATGGGCGTGTAGTTAGGCCGTGTGTCCCCTGCACCTTAGTTTTGAGAAACAGAATGCTCAAAAATGAGTACACGGGCAGAGACACGAGCGTGTGTCTTAGTCGTGTGTGCTACACGGCCTAGAACACGGGCGTGTGTCTTGGCCGTGTGAAACCTGCACCTAATTTTATGAAAATTGAATTAAACACACGGTCTAGCACATGGGCGTGTGGCATGGCCGTGTGCAAAAGTCAGAGAGTTACACGGGGTCGAACACGGCTCGCTCAGCACGGCGCGTCCTAGGTCACACGTGTGTCACTGGATACACTGCAGGCGCAGGAGCCCTGCCTCTTGGAAAAATTTTGTAATTTCGCGAAAAATTCTTAGAGGTTCTGATTAAGTCTTGACTCGATTCTAATGCTCGTATTGGGCCTCGAGGGTCCATTTAAGGGACATTATGAATGATTTTGAAATTTGAATAGTAACTTGCATGAATTATCTGTAAATGTTTATGAATGTTCCAGTAAGATGTGCTTAGTAACCCTATTCGACGACGGATACGGGTTAAGGGTGTTCTGATGAGACTCGTTGATAGCTCTAGTGTGAGCATTATATCCGATCACGAGATTGAGATAGCTTCAGCTATGTATGTGGCACTTAGGGTGCGAGTTTCCCGAGTATCCGATAGTATTCTGAATGGTTCAATGGGTATATCGAAGGCAAGAATGAGTATGAGTCTAATAAGAGATGGTACAAGTATGTACATGAATCATATAAGTTTTGAATCGGTGAAACTCGTGAATTTCACATTTAATCTCAAGTATGAATATGTGGAAGGTCTGTGAGTTATTATGAGTTGTGCATTTATATATATATGTTCAATTGTTAAATGGTGTATTTAGGGTATATTGAATTTATTGTTATACGAACTACTAAGCTCCATAACTTACTTTGATTATTTTCCGTGTTTTATAGTGTAAATAAAGCTAGCTTGGATTCGGGAATCGTCGGAGACTTCATCACACTATCCTACTATCACTTTGGTACTTTTGAACTTAAGTATTTTGAGTTTACGGCATGTATAGGATTATGGTCATTTTGGTTATGGATTGATAATGAATTTAGTTATTTGAATTGGCTTGTAAATGTCTAAAGTTTGGTTTGTATATAGCCATGAAAGTTGGCTTATTTTGGTTGATTTGGTGATGTATATATATATGTGCTCATGTCTTGTGTGATGTGTTGGATGATGGTTATGTGATGCTTGTTGATAATAGGTATTATGAGTATCATATGGTTGAGTTATAGATATTTGTATGATAGTGAAACTAGGCAAATAATGCATATTTTAAATTGGTTATTTTGATGGTTTGTGTAAGTGAGTTTTGGAGTAATATTGAATAGTAAATTGTGGAATATGTGTGCCTTATTGTTGTTGGTATAGAATTATCATGAATAAAGCTTGGATTGAGGTTGGATAAAATGCCTATTTATGCCTTGTTGAGTGCCTTTATGAATTGGTGTAGGTATTTGCAAATTTGGGTGGCAAAATGGCTTGGTAAATAGCCTATTTTTGTCCATACAGGCAGAGACATGTACGTGTGTCTTAGTCATGTGTCTCAGCCCTGTCTGACACACGGTCAGGTTACACGGCCGTGTGTCCCCTGGTGTTGAATTAAAAATCAGGTTAGTATGCTCCACATAGCCCAACACACGGGCGTGTGATTTGGCCGTGTGGTATAAGTCAGTATACCCTACAGGTTTGGCACGACCTGGCACACGGCCTGGCACACGGGCGTGTGAGGCCACTTCGAAGGGCACACGGGCTAGTCACACGGGCGTATGGTTGGCCGTGTGACCCAAGTCAGTGAGTTACACATGGTCGGATACAGGTAGGGACATGGCCATGTGATCCCACTTCGAATGTCCACACGGCCTGTGACAGGGGCATGTCTTTGGCCGTGTGAGACACATGGCCGGGCCACACGAGCGTGTGTCCCCTGTATTTTGCAAAAAATTTCTAAGTGTTCCAAAATTTTCCTAAGTTATCGGTTTAGTCCTGATCCACCCCAAATGCATGTTTTGGGCATCATAGGCTCGTATTAGGGACTTGATTAATGATTGTGAATGACTTGTATTTGAATTTGATAATTGTTTGAGAAATGTATACTTGATTGTGTAATAAGCCCGATAATACTCTGTAACCCTATTTCGGCGACGGATACGGGTGAGGGGTGTTACAACTAAACACTAAAATAACATAAAGATGCTAAAATGAACACAAGAAACTCCATTATACGTATAAGAAAACTATGAAGCAACTTAACACTAAAAGACCTCGGTTTCACTTGAAAATAAGCTAAAACAAGCAAGGAGAGACCATAATTTCATACAGCAATTTACCCTCAATCAATATCTTCCTTGTTTACTTACTAAGCATTTATGCTAATGCGCTGTAGTTTGTTGCACATTGATTGATTATGGATCATATGAAGCCATGTATACTTTGGGAGTTTCTATCACCTTAGCAATGCTTGAAGAGTATGTATTAATTCTTTAAGTGTTGTCTTCTATAGTTTGGAATTTACATAAATTGAGTTTTATTAATATAAAGTTTGTAAGTTTGAAATGTAATCCACTGAAGTCCACACCATATCGGAGTTTTCTATTTACATCTTCATATTTGTAATGATTTAAAATGTTCATTGGGCCATAAATTATATTATACGATTTTTGAATTTTATATGATTTTGTTTGGAACCCATATTTACAATTTAATAATGTTTATAAGTGGTTTGGAGTCAAAATTTTGGTCCTGTGGGTCCAGTGTCTGGTACCCTTAATTGGTAGACACTTGGGCAAACAAAATACAAGATTCCACAGTAAATTGGCCTAGGAACAGATACATAGCCCTATGTCTCGATACACTAGGATTGAGCATCGACACTTACTATTTTAGGTATCGATACCTAGCATTGGGAAGTGCCCTTTACACACGCTTCCGATTTTTTGACCCTTAGACACCTTCGATCATCCATAATAGTTTCTGAATGATTTTAAAGCTGTCAATATCATATTGTCTTATTTTTATAATTTCTTTTAAATTATTTTAATTTTCAATTTATTGTAAAACTCCTAACTTACTCAAGTCGAATGCCGTCGATTTAAGCCAAAGAACTTAGAATATTTGTTTTATAAGTTGGATATGTCTCTATATGTATTCAATGAGCGAAAATGATTTCAAATCATAATTGGATAATTTTAATATCTACCAATTTGATTTATAAAAAATAAATATGTTGTGAAGCGTATCTTTTTACAAAAACAAAAATTTTGGTTTAAACCCAAAACTGTCACTATAGCATTTCATATTTGTACCATTCATTGGTATAGGTAAAGGGGATTAAATTTCTTCTGGTTTCTAGCCTATAGAGAGATATTAATCTCCCCCATTGGAACATCAATAAAGTTTTGGTTATGTTAATTTGTTTGTGAACTATAGCTCACATTCTAAGCAAGTCGAGGGTTCGACAATGTAACACCCTGATTTAGGGGCTATGCAATTTGAGTATAATTCAGGTGTTGGAAGATTTTTGGGGTGTTTTTGGATGTGTTTTAGAGTTTTAAGAATGCTCGGATGAAAGGGGAAGGCTTTGGAAAATTTTGGATTTTTAGGGCAAAAAGGGGAAATAGGGCAGGAAGGCCTTAAAATAATTTTATGGAGTTTAAGACGCAAGAAAGGAGTTGGGTGGAGTGGCATGGAGGCGCTGCTTGGAGCTTTGAAAGGGGGCGCCTAAGGGAGCAGGTTCGAGCTGCTAAGGCAGCAATTTTTGTTTTATTTTTGCGTCGACCAAAGGATCGGCTAAGTAGGCCTTAAAATTAATGGCTGAGTTGGTGGACATGAAAGTCCAGTTGGCAAAGTGGCTCTCATGCGCCACTTAGGCGCTGAAGGAAGAAAGGGCGCTGGTTCGAGTGGGGCGGCGACATTTTTGGCGTTTTATTTTGCTATGTGATGGGTGAAGTAGGAAGGGGTTAAAAAATAAATGTTGGGGCTTTGTAACATGAAAGGCAGGTTGGCCGAATGGCCTGGGCGCTACTTGGCTGCTGATTTTCCCCCTAGGTCCTGTGTTCGAACCTTGGAGGCTGCAGGTGGGGTTTTTCCTTCTTTTTGCTGCTGAATGGAGAAGAGTTGGACGGCACATGGGTTTCTAAAAAGGTAAGGATTAAGTTTGTTTTTGTTTTTGAATTCGGCTGGGATATAGGATAAATGCTGAATTTTATTTTTTTTATTTATTTTAAGATAGAAGGTAAGGGTGGCCTTATTTTATTGAATAAGTGATAAGGGATAATGGTTCTGTTTCTTTATTATTTTTTTTCCTTAAATGAAGTTATAAGGCTTGTTTTAATTGTTTTAAATATTAAGATAATAGATGAGTGTGGGACTCTTTTGGGTAGGCATTTTCGGTCATATAGAAGGGGTAGTCTGAATTCTTCTTTTAATAAGCACCCATTCCCTTTTTTCTTTCTTTTTTTAGTTGTTTGCCAAATTTCTTTATATTTCTATGAAAGCCGAATGCTCCTAAGTCCCTACCGTTCTTCCACTTTTCTTTTCTTCAACTCCACATTTGTTTTATTGATAGCCGAATTTCTAAGTAAGCCTCATCAAGCATCTTTTCTTTACCATTGTTGTTTTCAAGAGCCGAATATCTCATTACCTTTAAAGCCATTGCCGAATCTCCTAAGATGGTGTTGCCGATCTCTTGCTCTTAATTTAGTCTCAAGTGTAGTGGTAAGTAATCGTCACTCTAAACAATTGGTTTTGAGTTCTTATATTGGTATGTCAAAACCAAGTGATTGGTCTTAGTTTTTATAACATGGCCGAATGTCATAGTGCCATTAAGTATGTTCTCTTGTGTGTAGCCGAAAGAAGGAAGCATTGAGGAAGTCTCTTGGATTCGATCATCTAAGGTAAGTGTTAGGTACTATTCGGCCTTAGGCCATTAGATATGTTCTTGTGTTGACCGATGTTGACTATGGGTTATAGGGCAAATCGACAAGAGTAAAGGGAGGCCGTCGGGATTGAAAGTCTAGCACTTCAAAGGTTATAAGGTATGTAGTTAGCCATTGTTTCCGGGTTTTGTGTGATATCCGCTTATGTTATATGCTTACTAATAAGTGCGATGGTAAAGTGTGATAGATACCCTAAAAGGGTATGACGCGATGATCGAGTAAGTAGCACATTGTAAATATTGTTGTCATTTATTTAAATATGAGTGTATGCCTATATTTGTGAATGACATGCACATGCATCATATTATCGTTATATCATGTTACATGTGCATGGGTGGGTTATGAAAGAAGGACCGGGTGTACTTAGTACGTGGTTGATGTCGACTTTGTGCTACATCGTGGATTAGCCGATGGCGAGGTCGCGTTGTGGATCTTTGCGATTTAGTTCGTGTGGTTACCTTGATTGATATCGGCTCTATGCCATATCGTGGCTTGATGGATTGCCGTGTGCTCCATCGTGGTTTGATGTTAGCTATACGCTACATCGTGGATGGCATTGGTTGCCTTTTTGGAGGGAAAGGAGAGGGTGACTCGATAGTCCCCGGTGTGTGGTAAATTTGGATAAGGGGTGTGTAGCGGATGGACCTTAGGATTGGGTTGGGTTTCATGTTGCATTGTTCCGCTTGTGAAATAATATGGAAATGGGCCATGCCCAATATGACATGTGGAAAGGTATGTTTTGAGAACATACAAGCCCGGCGATCGATGGATTGATGAAAAAGGCCTCTAGCCCAAAGGCTTGAATATGATTTGATTGTCGCCAAGCCCAGTTGTGGTAATGTTTAAATGATTATATTTACATGCTGCATTTTATAATTGGGTTGATTTGTGGCTAAAATGTGGGTGGATATCGAGTGGTTTAATTACACATCGAGTGCGTGTGACTCACCCAACTTTTTAAACATCGCGGTGAGTCGTGATTAATGGACCGGGTTGGAGTAGATACGAAGGTGGCCATGCGTATGCATTTTTATGCGTATAGATGTTTTACTTGTTTAGTTAGTTAATAATGATTTTTATATTATCCGTATTTTGGGAATTTATTTGATGTAATAAGGGCCACTTTTGATTTAAAGTACTCTATTTATGGTTGTTGAAGTTTATGTTTACTTAGAAGTATTTTTTTTACAAATGATTTATATTATAATAACTTATAATAAAGTTTGAATTCGGATATTTTATATCAAGCTTATATGATTTAATAATTTTAATGGACTTACTTCCCGAAAGTTAACAAAATTTTCAAGTTTTACTCTAAAGACAAAGATTTTTAACCGTCATTCCGCAGTGACATAACCAGATCCGGACGAGACTTGTGGGCCGGGTTTGAGGGTGTTACAGTTTGGTATCAGAGCCCGGTTCAAAACTCGGCTTTGAGGGTTTTGGGCCCAAAAACATTTTCAAAATGGGCTTTTCAAAAATATGGGCTTTTAAGAAATTTTTCAGGTTATTCTGGCATGCAACCTGTACCTCAGGCCAGAAAGTCCTCGGTAAGTACTTGGACTTTTGAAGTCTTTGTATTATTATGAACTGTTATGGGCTTAGTTGGGCTCGTAGATTAGTGAACTAGGATCTGATGAACCCTAGGACTAGTCTACTCAAACATATGCATAAGACTTAAAGACTATTAACAAACACCTGAAGTAAGTCGCCGGGTTAAGGTGTGGCAACTGTGTGTGCGCATGTCTAGGATTGGTATTCGGTGGGAGCTTGGTATTTAAGCGTCAGCGTGACTCACCTCCTCTCCACTCGAATCCTACCAGTGCGTGTAGCTACGGTTCACCTTAACCAAGAGGACTTGTTCATAGGCTAAACCAATTATTAAAACCCGAAAGGGATTTGCCTTCTTGTTTTAAAATCCTTAGTTTTAAAATTTCCAAAATTTACCCTTTGGTTTGTAAACTCTAAATCTGATTTTGAAAGACGTTTTCGATTTACAAAATTATCAAAATGCCCCTAGTGGCAAAATTACTAAAATGCCTCTGTAGTGTAAATTACTGTATTACCCTCAAACTTTTGTTAAAATGATTTTTACTTTACAAAATTACCCTGGTTGACAAAAATTACCAAAATACCCCTGGTTTTCAAAATCCTGTTATATCTTCAATTTGCGAAATTTTCAAAAATACTCTTCAATTTTGGGAATTTCAAAAAGATCCTGACTTATTAAAGTTTTTGGAATCACTTTGGTTCATTACCGAAATACACCTATAGGAAAATGACGAAAATACCCCTGGGGTAGAAACGGGCAGAAATGTCCGAATAGTGAATGTGTGTGGTAGATACCACTAAATGTGCCTCTATTGAGGAAGGAATGTGGCTTCATTGTGAAATGAAGGTGGCTCTATTGATGAGTGTGAAAGTGATTCTCTGAATTAGAATAGCGAATTTGAACTGAAACCTTGTGTGATCGAAAGAACTACTTCTAAAATCTTTCTTTCATAAAATATGCTCATGGTTAAATAGTGGAACCAAATTTCTTATGCATAAAACTTTTTAATCAGATTAAATCGCGACGATAGAGATGAGTTCTAGGGGCCGGTAGAGAGTAGAATGGCGACATCGGGCAGATAGGGTCCGCCATGGGTCGAAAAGTGAAGTGCCGCCATTGCGGTGGGCGTAGAGGGGCAAGATCAGACAGGAGAAGATGTAGCGGTGTCGCAAGCTATGTTACGCGTACTACAGCAAGTGGCAAGAGCTGGTATGGGAAACGGAGCTCGGAAGTCAGTGTCGGAAAGGCTTAGATCGAACGGAGCCGAGATCTTTAGAGGAGTGTCGGGAGTAGCTCCTAATGTAGCGAGTATTGGCTAGAAGCAGTTGAAAGAATCATGGGCGATTTGGATCGCACCAATGAAGAAAAGTCAAGGGTGTTTGTTTCGTTGCTTCGCGATGAAGCTTATCGTTGGTGGCTCACTTGTCAAGCAAAGTGTACCGCGGATCGATTGGATTGGGATTATTTTAAGGTTAAGTTTGAAGGAAAGTACGTGAGAGCCGATTATTTGGACTCGCAAAGAAAAAAGCGTTTCTAAATCTAGTACAAGGGAATAAGTCGGTAGCGGAGTATGAAGCGGAATTCGTGCGACTTAGTCAAGATGCCAAGGATCGTGGCTACGATTATGAAAGGAGTGTTCGATTCAAGATGGGCTTGCGAGATGAGTTGCGGGGAGTTGATAGCTCTGCAGAGAGAAAGGGACTTCGCCATTCGGTTGAGAAAGCTCGGATCGCTTGAAGAGGTTAAGAAGACTATAAGAGAAAACGAGAAAAGAATAGGAGCGAGAATAAGAGAAATGTTGGACCATCGTGATCGTTGGGTAATGCCTGAGAAAGACCAAGGACCGAGAACCCGGTAAGTGCACTTGTACTAGTGGATCGAAATCGTTCTTGTGCTCGATGTGGAAGACCTCACACAGGAGAGTGTTGGGGAAATAGTAAAGAATGCTTTCGGTGTGGATCTAAGGCACATCTCGGTTAAGAATTGTCCTCGGCGGCGAGAGGTCGTGGTTCAAGCCATGGAGGGAATGGTTCTAGTCGAGTCAACCAAGGATGTGATAACGGGTAAGCTCCTTTGCTTTGGTACATGTTTTAATTGCTTTGCTTGCACCGTGAATTAGTTTTGGTGCTTTGCTAAGAGAGGTGTTTCAATTTTGAGCGAACTTAGAGATTGTGTAGGTATGATAGCCTTAGTAAGATCAGTCAGTGCGACATAAGCGTAAGGTGGTAAGATAGGTTGTATGGACGTTTGTTAGTAAAGTAATTTCGAGGACTAAAATTATTTTTAAGGAGGGTAGAATTGTAACACCCTGATTTAGGGGCTATGCAATTTGAGTATAATTCAGTGTTGGAAGATTTTTGGGGTGCTTTTGGATGTGTTTTAGAGTTTTAAGAATGCTCGGATGAAAGGGGAAGGCTTTGGAAAATTTTGGATTTTTAGGGCAAAAAGGGGAAATAGGGCAGGAATGCCTTAAAATAATTTTATGGAGTTTAAGACGAAAGAAAGGAGTTGGGTGGAGTGGCATGGAGGCGCTGCTTGGAGCTTTGAAAGGGGCGCCCTAAGGGAGCAGGAGTTCGAGCCGCTAAGGCAGCAATTTTTGTTTTATTTTTGCGTCACCCAAAGGATCACTAAGTAGGCCTTAAAATTAATGGCAGGTTTGTGGACATGAAAGTCCATTGGCAAAGTGGCTCTCATGCGCCACTTAGGCGCTGAAGGGAAGAAAGGGCGCTGGTTCGAGTGGGGGCAAGGCATTTTTGGCGTTTTATTTTGCTATGTGATGGGTGAAGTAGGAAGGGTTAAAAATAAATGTTGGGGCTTTGTAACATGAAAGGCAAAGTTGGCCGAATGGCACAGGCGCTACTTGGTCAGGCTCTGATTTTCCCCTAGGTCCTGTGTTCGAACCTTGGAGGCTGCAGGTGGGGTTTTTCCTTCTTTTTCTTCTTTGAATGGAGAAGAGTTGGACTACATGGGTTTCTAAAAGGTAAGGATTAAGTTTGTTTTTGTTTTTGAATTCGACTGGGATATAGGATAAATGATGAATTTTATTTTTTTTTATTTATTTTAAGATAGAAGGTAAGGGTGGCCTTATTTTATTGAATAAGTGATAAGGGATAATGGTTGTGTTTCTTTATTATTTTTTTTCCTTAAATGAAGTTATAAGGCTTGTTTTAATTGTTTTAAATATTAAGATAATAGATGAGTGTGGGACTCTTTTGGGTAGGCATTTTCGGTCATATAGAAGGGGGTAGTGCCGAATTCTTCTTTTAATAAGCACCCATTCCCTTTTTCTTTCTTTTTTTTTAGTTGTTTGCCAAATTTCTTTATATTTCTATGAAAGCCGAATGCTCCTAAGTCCCTACCGTTCTTCCACTTTTCTTTTCTTCAACTCCACATTTGTTTTATTGATAGCCGAATTTCTAAGTAAGCCTCATCAAGCATCTTTTCTTTACCATTGTTGTTTTCAAGAGCCGAATATCTCATTACCTTTAAAGCCATTGCCGAATCTCCTAAGATGGTGTTGCCGATCTCTTGCTCTTAATTTCGTCTCAAGTGTAGTGGTAAGTAATCGTCACTCTAAACAATTGGTTTTGAGTTCTTATATTGGTATGTCAAAACCAAGTGATTGGTCTTAGTTTTTATAACATGGCTGAATGTCATAGTGCCATTAAGTATGTTCTCTTGTGTGTAGCCGAAAGAAGGAAGCATTGAGGAAGTCTCTTGGATTCGATCATCTAAGGTAAGTGTTAGGTACTATTCGGCCTTAGGCCATTAGATATGTTCTTGTGTTCATCGATGTTGACTATGGGTTATAGGGCAAATCGACAAGAGTAAAGGGAGGCCGTCGGGATTGAAAGTCTAGCACTTCAGGTTATAAGGTGTGTAGTTAGCCATTGTTTCCGGGTTTGTGTGATATCTGCTTATGTTATATGCTTACTAATAAGTGCAAAGTGGTAAAAGTGTGATAGATACCTAAAAAGGGGTATGACGATGATCGTAAGTAGCACATTGTAAATATTGTTGTCATTTATTTAAATATGAGTGTATGCCTATATTTGTGAATGACATGCACATGCATCATATTGTCGTTATATCATGTTACATGTGCATGGGTGGGTTATGAAAGAAGGACCGTGTACTTGATGCGTGGTTGATGTTAGCTTTGTGCTACATCGTGGATTGGCGCTGATCGAGGTCGCGTTGTGGATCTTTGCGATTTAGTTCGCGTGGTTACCTTGATTGATATCGGCTCTATGCCATATCGTGGCTTGATGGATTGCTTTGTGCTCCATCGTGGGTTTGATGTTAGCTATACGCTACATCGTGGATGGCATTGGTTGCCTTTTGGAGGAAAAAGGAGAGGGTGACTCGATAGTCCCCGTGTGTGGTAGGTCGGATAAGGGGGTGTAGCGGATGGACCTTAGGATTGGGTTGGGTTTCATGTTGCATTGTTCCGTTGTGAAATAATATGGAAATGGGCCATGCCCAATATGACATGTGAAAGGTATGTTTGAGAACATACAAGCCCAACGATCGGTGGATTGATGAAAAAGGGCCTAGCCCAAAGCTTGAATATGATTTGATTGTGGGCCAAGCCCGCATTGTGGTAATGTTTAAATGATTATATTTACATGCTGCATTTTATAATTGGGTTGATTTGTGGCTAACATGTGGGTGGATATCGGTGGTTTAATTACACACTGAGTGCATGTGACTCACCCAACTTTTAAACATCGCAGTGAGTCGTGATTAATGGACCGGGTTGGAGTAGATACGAAGGTGGCCATGCGAAGCGATTTTTATGCAGTAGATGTTTTACTTGTTTAGTTAGTTAATAATGATTTTTTATATTATCCGTATTTTGGGAATTTATTTGATGTAATAAGGGCCACTTTTGATTTAAAGTACTCTATTTATGGTTGTTGAAGTTTATGTTTACTTAGAAGTATTTTTTTACAAATGATTTATATTATAATAACTTATAATAAAGTTTGAATTCGGATATTTTATATCAAGCTTATATTATTTAATAATTTTAATGGACTTACTTCCCGAAAGTTAACAAAATTTTCAAGTTTTACTCTAAAGACAAAGATTTTTAACCGTCATTCCGCAGTGACATAACCAGATCCGGACGAGACTTGTGGGCCGGGTTTGGGGGTGTTACAGACAATATCAAAGAATATCATGTTGGTAAAAAGTTGGGAAGCGACCTAGACCACTTATTCCTAAACAAAGGTGCTAATTTGGTAAAAGGGTTATTACTATAAATAAAACAAATATTCGATTCTAGAAAAAAAAAACTTTTTCTCCTGTGTAAAAAAAATCATTTTTTAAATTGAAATTTTCAAGCAGATTTAAAGTTAAGTCTCACTAACAAATAGTGCCCTATTTATGTTGATATATGCACGAATGGGCTAAAATTTATTAAATTCCATTCACCAAAGTGGCCAATTTTCATGTTTGGGAAATCAACCGACTTGCGCTACTTTTTGGATAGGATTAGACACTTCTGGGTTAAGATGTCTTTAAGGAATTCGAAGATATATCTCTTAGCTTTGAAATGCACTTTGAATCACTCAATTTGAAGTTTGGGAGCTCGAGTTATGATTGTTTTAGTGAAGAGTACGTGTGCAGAGGTTTTGGACGGGATTATTATGAAAATTATGAGTTTCGAGCTTTTAACTCGAGTTTAAATCATATTAGGTTCAACTTTTAGGCTTAATTTTTATTATATATCAGCCTAATATTGTATTTATTAGGTTTTATTATTTTATTATTTATTTATTCTAAATTTTGGATATTATTTAAGTATTTTAAGTTGTTTAGGAGTTTTATGTTTCTTAGTCAAACAAGAAAGTTTAGTTTAAAACTACTACTTGTTTAGATTAATTAGAGTTTTAGTATACTTTAGAGTTTTATTTGGATGTACTTAGTTAGCATATATAAAGGTTTCTTCATTGTTCATTAAAGACACGATTGTTTTTGTCGAAACCATTTTTAAAAGTTTTAGAAAAACGGGGATCGACTTTAAAAAACGAAAACAGGAGTCGCCACCAATCCCTTTTTACTTAGGTGTGATTGGATCACCTCATAAAATGTTTTATTTCAAAACACTGATTTTTGGTCCACAAAATACCGTAAAAATAGGTTCAGAGTCGATTCACATTGAGGAAGGGTTAGCACCCTCGTAACGCCCAAAATTTGGTACCTAATTGATAATTCCATGTCCTGATATCGAAATTTTGAAGAATTTTAAAATATGATCCTTTTATTTAAAAGAAAGCCAAGATTTACCTATCTCAAAGAAATAAAATGCTATACCCAGTAAGTTAGGATATAACATCTCATGACTTCGAAACTAGGCACGTCTTTATTTTATAAAAAATTCCTACCTCAAGACACAAAACATCATATCCAGTAAGTTAGGATATAACATTTTGAATTCCCAAGAATAAGTTTTTTTGATTTGAAGTTTCTAAATTTCAATTTTAAAAGAGAAGGGATACTTAATACCTTAAGTTCCACGAGAAAAATTAAAACCCAGTAAGTTAGGGTATAATTTCTCTCGAAGTCCCCAAATATCATATATCGCCCTTTTTTTAAAAAAATATTTGAATAAAGTGTGTCAATTCAAAAGGTATTTTATAAAACAATTTGTTTGAGTAAGATATTACAAGAATACATTACAACATACATGCCAAATTTATCATAACAACAAATCATGTTAACAATTACTACATATGGTTAATTAAAAGTAGAATGATACGAAATAATAAGTGATACAAACAATAGAATAATTATACTAAAGCAGGATATAAAAATGATAAACTAAAAATAAACAAATATAAGATGTAATGTAAAAAAAATAAATATAAAACTTTATATGCATGTAAGATAAAACAAAAATATAGAATGAATTGTAATTGCAGATTAAGAAACATATGGCTTAAAAAAAATGTGGAATAATATAAAGATTCGGATTATTATACATAAAAAAAATGAATTAATATAAAAAATGATGTGGAGTAATAAAAAAATAATATATATATTCATAAAAAAAATAAGTAAAATATATTGTTAAATGAATAAATAATATATAACTTTAAGTAAAATTATATTTATAACATAATAATCTAATACATACATATATTTCATATAAACAATAAAAATAAATATGTGTTATATAATATAAATGAATTTTATAAAAAAATTTAGAAGTAATATATGATATAATATAATACTATATAATATAGAAAATTAAAAAAAGGGTATAATATAATAGCTAATATATAAATTATAAATAATATGTAATAAAATAATATTAAACAAATAAAATGATAAATAATAATAATATTAAGCTAATTAATTTAATAATAATAAAATAAACAAAAATAACAAAGAAGGGACGAAATTATAACTCGAATAATATTCTAGGGCAGATTTTAAAAAAATAGGCAAAAAGATAAGGCTGATTAAGGGCTTGATTAATATGCGATCGAGAGTGTAGGGGCTAGAAAGGAAAATTTTCCTTTTTCCGTATGCATTTTTTAAACCATGGATCGAAATGAAACAAAGGTAAAAATAACGGGCAAAATAGAAAAACACAAAAGAAAGAAATGGACCGAATTTAAATAACATAAAAATGCGGAAGGGCTTGATGCGAAAATAGCCCATTTTTAAACAAAACACGCGGATCCTTCGGGTCGGGTCAACTGCACGCGGATTCTGAGTGAAACGGCATCGTTTTGAGGCCATTATAACAGGCCCTAAACGGCGCCGTTTTGGGCCCTTTATAAAAGCAAAGATTTTAAAAAAAAATTCAGTTTCCTTTGTTTGAAAAAAAAAGCAGAAAGCTGCCTTTTCTCTCTCACACAGAGCGATTTCCGTGAGCTCGAGAGCTCATGTAAATGTCCTATGCATGTGATGGCGGAATCCAAAAACATAAGTTTTCTCTTTTTTTTAGTATTTTATATATATGTTATATATATATGATAAAAAAATAAAATATATAAAAAAAAGATATATGAAAGTAAAAATACAAATACAAATAAAACAAGACCTTCGATGATTTTGGTTTTTATGCTTTTATTTTCTCGAATGCATTCGTATATTCCCCCTTTACAAGTTATTTTTAAGGGGTCTTTATAACCCAAAACAAAACAATATTTAAATGTAAAATTCCTATCTTGTTGCTTGTTGTCGATATCCTTTTCATGCTTTGCAGGTTAATGGCAAAATCTACGACGACGGAGCGCGATTCGCGCGAATGGTGGCTTAGGCGCGTGCATGGTGTCTTGGCCGTTGAAGCATGCGGCGCTAGAAGGCTCCATAGGGTTTCTTCTGATTTTAATTTTTGGGCTGTTTGGGCTTAGGGTTTTAATTGGGTAGTGGTTAGTTTTTTAGGTTTTAGTTAATATTGGTCCTCTAGTAATATTTGTGAATTTGGGCCTGTAAATAAACTGGACATTTTAGTTTAAATTTGTTTTATTTTCTGGTCTGTACGGGCCCGGGCAAAATGGGCCTCCTACAGCTGCCCCTCTTTGCTCATTGTTGTGTAACGAGGATAGAGCAAAGACTATAAAAGGACCAATTTTGCCCGGTCTTGGCCGAGCCTCGACTTCTTGGTCCTCGTCTTCTTTAAATGGATTCCAATCCCAACTCCATCTTCAGGGGTACTGGAACTTCATCTTGATTCCAAATAAATCTGATAGCTTCAATCTGCTTCACTGCAACTTTAGGAAGACAAAATTTGCTATCTTTAATCTGCTTCCTCCAAACTCAGGAATGCCAGACTAGTATCTTCAATCTGCTTCCTGCAAAATCAGGAATGCCAGACTGCTATCTTCAATATGCTTCCTGCAAACTCATGAATGCCAGACTGGTATCTTCAATCTGCTTCCTGCAAACTCAGGAATGCCAAATCTATTATTTTAATCTGCTCCCTGCAAACTAAGGGATGCCAGATTGGTATCTTCGATCTGCTTCACTGCAATCTTAGGAATGCCAAATCTACAATCTTCAGTCTGCCCCACTACTATCTCGAGGGGACAAAATCTGAACTTTTCAATTTGCTTCCTTATTATCTTCAGGAACACTTCAATCTTCAGCCTACTCCATTATCTTCTCTAGGGAACAAAATCTGAACTTTTCAATTTGCTTCCTTACTATCTTCAGGAAGACTTCAATCTTCAGCTTGCTCCACTATCATCTCTAGGGAACAAAATCTGAAATTTTCAATTTGCTTCATTACTATCTTCAGGAAGACTTCAATCTTCAGCCTGCTCCACTATCATCTCTAGGGAACAAAATCTGAACTTTTCAGTTTGCTTCCTTACTATCTTCAGGAAGACTTCAATCTTCAGCCTGCTCCACTATCATCTCTAGGGAACAAAATCTGAACTTTTTAATTTGCTTCCTTACTATCTTCAGGAAAACTTCAATCTTCAGTCTGCTCCACTACCATCTTGAGGGAACAAAATCTAAACTTTTGAATTTGCCTCCTTACTATCTTCAGGAAGACTTCAATCTTCAGCCTGCTCCACTATCATCTCTAGGGAACAAAATCTAAACTTTTCAATTTGCTTCCTTACTATCTTCAGGAAGACTTCAATCTTCAGCCTGCTCCACTATCATCTCTAGGGAACAAAATCTAAGCTTTTCAATTTGCTTCGTTATTATCTTCAGGAAGACTTCAATCTTCAGCCTGCTCCACTATCATCTCTATGGAACAAAATCTGAACTTTTCAATTTGCTTCCTTACTATCTTCAGGAAGACTTCAATCTTCAGTTTGCTCCACTACCATCTCGAGGGAACAAAATCTGAACTTTTCAATTTGCTTCCTTACTATCTTCAGAAAGACTTCAATCTTCAGTTTGCTCCACTACCATCTCGAGGGAACAAAATCTGAACTTTTCAATGTTACTACACTGTCCTCTAAGGGACATGCCCTGTAGACTCGAATGTATTATGGATGACATTTGCATGAATGCAGAATGTCATGAGAATGATCCCAAAATGTACAATGATTAGGATGCAATTATCAGAATGAATCTAATGCTCCTAACTAAATGATATTAAGGATGACATTTGTATGAATGCAGAATGTCATGAGAATGATCTCCCTTTTTTTTCTTTTTTTTAAACAAAACAACGATTAGGATACAATGATCGAAATGAATCAAATGCTCCTAGTTGGAAGTGTATGAATGATATTTACATGAGAATGATCCATTTTTTACCATTTGGGTTGCCACTGCTCATAGTTTATCAAGGTTCTATCGCTGATGCGTTACCATGCTTTCTTGTTCAGCTGGTATCTTTGATAGAAAACCCAAAAAACGATTATATTCTGCTCAGCAAGCTTGCCCCGCTGTAATTCCAGAGTCCCTTCCACTGTACCCTGGGTACATTAGATTTGTACCATTTTTAAATCATCCTACTGTGGCTTATGGCTATAGGATCTGTATCAACTTCGCCTCATCCCACTTCAACTCAAAGGTATAGGATTTGTTAACTTGTTCAATCAACTGATCATTCCCAAGGTGACCTAACCAAATGTGTATGCATGATATCTGTATGGATACTGAGTGTCATTTTTTAGAGAATGATTCCCCTTTTACACTTAAGTTGACATTGCCCGTCATTTGTCGAGAGGGTATCCAATAAAATCTGAAAAAATAATCATCTTTCAATATTTCCAACCCTTTAGGCTTGGTGAGTTCTAAACAATAGTCCTGTTTCAGGTTCCTATATTATTTAAAAACTTCCAGAGTAATGTACAAAACTCCTTTTATGAAAATATTATTAGTCCAATAATCGTTATTTCAATATAAAATGCTTGAAAAAGATCACAACAATGGACAAGAAAGAAATTAATCAGGAGCGTAGCTCGAAACAAATAAGTTAATCAAAGATAACCAAGGCAATAAAAGAAAATTGATTTAGGTGTATCTTGAATAGAATAAAGCAATCAAAGATAACAAATTCAAAAATGGGTAAGATAGAAGCTAGGTGCCCCAGATATCGCAGCCTGTGCTTCTCGGTTCAAACTTCTTAAGGACCATTTTGAGCTCAATACGTGTTTAGAGGATGTGGAGTACTTTGTCAATGCCCCAAGATGTAGCATACTTCCTCATTGTTAATTCAGGCATAGCAAGACTACCATATGCCCCATCTTTGATCAAAATGTAACGCCCCGAATTTGGGCCTAGAAGAATTGGGCTTTGGGCTTTGGATCTCAGATTTTTTTTTAAGTGAGTGAGAAAATGAAAATTGGTATGCGGGCTCTGAGGGTTAATGAATTTGGAGTGTCTAGGGGTGTTGGAGAAGTCCTGAGATCAAGTAAAGGTACAGGAAAAATTTTGGTTTTAGCCCCAAGGGAACTGTGACTTGATCAGGTGAGGCCTCTTAAGTAGATTAAGAGAAAATAGGACACAAATGGGCTTGTGGTCCAGTGGGAAGTGGCGTCACTTGGGAGCTATGAGGTGGCGTGTGTGAAAGCTGAGGAGGTCCAAGGTTCGAGCAGGAGGAGTGTATTTTGGAGTGTTTTATTTTGCCTAGGTGGACGGCAAGAGTTGTGTGGATTTTGAACTCTTGCCGTGGAGAGTTTGAAGGAAGTAGGACTGATGGATGTGGAGGATATTTCGGATAAGATTAAGGTATTATCAGAGAGAAAAGATAGGAGATGAAGAGGGTGAAGTGTTGGGGCCGAATAGGACTGTGGGGGGAAGGCAGTTCGACTTTGGCTATAAAGAGGTCTGCCAAATCCTTAGAAGGGGTTCTTGGAGTTTCCATCTTTCTTTCTCTTTTTTTCCCCTCATTCTTATTTTCTTCCATTGCCGAATACCACCACCCCTGTTTGCCAAAATCCTTGTTTGCCGAAATCTCTGTTTACCAAAATCTCTATTTGCCGAAATCTCTATTTTCCGAAATCCCTGTTTGCCGAAATCCCTGTTTGCCAAAACCCCTGTTTATGTCGATTCTTTGTTGTTTGTTCCTCCACCTTAATCGATTATTATCTACTCTTAGTCACATTTGGAAGCCGAATCTTATTCAAGTAGATATCTAAGCCGCAGGATCAAAGGAGAATTTCGGTAAGTGCTTAGTTAAACTTTTTAGTGTGTTTTCTTAAAAGCCGAAGGGCTATCTAACTCCTCTTTGCCGTTACCATGTATTAACAAGGGTGAGGCTCAGCAATCGCAAGTGCGGTAGATAAGGATTGTTATCAAGGTATTAAGTATTCTCGATTCAGTTAGAGTTTTAATAAGTGACCGAATCTATTGTGGCTCATAGGGGTGATTTATGATCTATATGGATCACTTGGTTTTGACGATATAGGTGTTGGATGCAGATCTAGAGGATAATCGCCAATAGTAGCAAAGGAAGGGGCTACTAGAAAGTAAGTCACACGGTAAGGATACGGTGAGGTTTCGGTTTCTGATAAAGTGCATCTTAAGTTATGATTAATCGTTAGGTGATGTCAATTGTAGGTTCGTGACTAAGGGGTTCGTAGCACGCAAGGTTACCAGGTGTGTACAAACACTACACACACAATATCGGCAATGCCGAAAAGCTGAAAGTGGCTAAATGGGCCCAGTGGGCCCTGAGGCTAAGTTTGATGGAATGGTTTGGTTGTTATACGAATTGAATTAGTCTTGCATGATGCATGATCTGGATATGTTTTCGGCCTAATAGGTCATATGGTAAGATTTGGGCCTAGCGGGCCGTAAGGTTGTAATTTGGGTTTGATGGGCTTTATGGGGACGTAAGCAGATATGCTAGGGTTATGGACTTAGGCCTAGTTTGAACAACTCTTCAATTTCATAAGACTTAAGTTAATTACACATGCCTGTAGACAAGTCGATTAGTTAGAGTGTGGTAACCGACATATGCATGTCTAGGATTGGATCTAGTGAGAGCTTGGTATTTAAGCGGTCCGAGTGACCCACCTCCTCTTTCCTGAGATCCTACCTGGTGCATAGTGTTTGTTCACTTTAACCGCGAGGACTTGTTTATGGGCCAAAGTTTATAACTAAAACCTGAGAGGGACTAAAATACCCTTATATTGTAAAATTACTAAAATACCCTTATATTGTAAAATTACTAAAATACCCTTATATTGGAAAATTACTAAAATACCCTTATATTAGAAAATTACTAAAATAGCCTTATATTGGAAAATTACTAAAATACACTTATATTGTAAAATTACTAAAATACCCTTATGTTGGAAAATTACTAAAATACCCTTATGTTGGAAAATTACTAAAATACCCTTATATTATAAAATTACTAAAATACCCTTATATTGTAAAATTACTAAAATACCCTTATATTGGAAAATTACTAAAATACCCTTATGTGTAAAATTACTAAAATACCCCTAGATTTGTAAATTACCGAAATACCCCGATTGGCGAAATTACCAAAATACCCCTATAGGGTAGAATTACGAAAATACCCCTGGGTAGTGAAATGATGAAAATACCCCCATGTGACGGATGTGAGTTTATGTGTAACACCCCTTAACCTGTACCCGTCACCGAGTTAGGGTTATGAGGCGTTACCGAACTAGACACAATTTTTCACAGTCATTTATGGAATAAAACCTATACGTATATTTAAATTTTTCCATATCCACAATAATAAACAAGACTTACATTACAAACCATGTTTCATAATGTAATACATCATAACTCATAATCTATACAAGTTTCGAATCAAGCTTCCACTTAACAAACCTCAAATTTCGTATGTCAAACATATGTAAGTACATCTATCTCATTAGCCGAATATCAGCATATTATTCTATACTTTCTGCAAATATGCATATTAAAACGAATAGGTCCATAATACTTAAATAGCTTGTCATTCACACATATGACACTCGGACAGTATAGCATGACCAAACAAACACATTATACTACCATAATATGCGCATTGTCCCTAAACAAAAGCTATGTCAATCCAAAATTTTCAATTCATTTTACCTTATTAATCCATGGTTACAAGATCATTGAATAACCTACCAAACGCACATGATATGTGACTAATTCAATTTATATATAAATACAACCAATTCATTGATCATATATTCGGTTCTCAAAATAAAACTTCAATGATCAACCCAAAGCATTAGTATATACATTTTCATGATCATCCCTGAATTATACCAAGCACATAATAATCTAAGTAGAGATATTCGCACGACATAATAAGCATACTTATACATATATATGATCATTTCTATACAACTACATCTAACTTCCAAGCCTTATATGCATACGTCTTATATCAAAGATTAAAACAGAAGATTATATCAAACATACAAATGATGTTTAACCCAAAGATAACAGCCTTATTCGCAAGGCCATATATATATACATTTACAAAACTGAACATCATTCATTACTTATCAAAATACAGCCTATACATGCCTTTGATTCAAAAAGCAAACATATATATATACACCAAAGAGAGTGATAGTGTGGTTGACTTTCTTGATGATCCCCTGAGCCCGTAGTTGAATCAATGATCTATAAAACAGAAATACAAACACATACAGAGTAAGCTCGCTAGCTTAGTAAGTCTTAAGCAAAAGATAATTCACTAATTAAGCACTTTACACTATAGTATACAACTTTTACACTTTACGCGATTTAATCCTTTTTGTTAAATTGAACACACAAACGATAAAATTTTTCTACGAGACTTTCACACACATTAATTCACATATAATAAACACAAAATATAATATCAAAATATTTCTCAGACTCGGATTCGTGGTCCCGAAACCACCATTCTGATTAGGGTCAAATTCAGTCTGTTACAACTCTCCCCCCTTTAAGGATTTTAATCCCCGAAAATCTTACCGTTAAACAACGTCGGATATTGTTGCCTCATTGAGTCCTCAGGCTCTCATGTAGCCTCTTCAACTCCGTGTCGATTCCATAGTACTTTCACTAATAGAATCCTTTTGTTTCTTAACTCTTTTATTTCCCGAGCTAAGATACGGATCGGTTCTTCCTCATATGTCATATCGGGTCAGATTTCAATTTCAGACGGAGTAATCACATGCGATGGATTTGATCTGTATCTACGAAGCATCGAAACGTGAAATACATTGTGTATCTTTTCTAACTCAGAAGGTAACTTCAATCTATAGGCAACAGGCCCAATACGTTCGATGATTTCATACGGTCCGATAAATCTCGAGCTCAGTTTGCCTTTCCGACCAAAACGAAGTACTTTCTTCCACGGAGATACTTTCAAGAATACTCGATCTCCGACTTGAAATTCTATATCTTTACGTTTCAAATCAGTAAAGACTTTTGACGATCCGATGCACGACTTTCAAACTATCTTTGATTATAGCCACTTTCTGTTTCAATCTCTTTAATCAAATCGACCCTAATATCTTATTCTCACCGAGCTCGGTCCAAAGATACAAAGCGTATGACACTTGCGACCATATAAAGCTTCATAGGGTGCCATTTTGATACTTGATTGAAAAGCTGTTATTATAAGCAAATTCAATCAAAGGTAAGTACCTTTCCCACGTACCTTCAAACTCGAGAATGTAACATCTCAACATGTCCTCAAGTGTTTGAATAGTTCGCTCAGATCGACCCAGTCTGCTTTGCGGGTGAAAGGCGGTGCTAAAATGGAGTTTAGTACCTAAAGCATCCTGCAACTTCTTCCACAATCGCGATGTGAATCTCGGTCTCTGCATGCGAGATAATAGAACTCAAGACACCATGTAATCTCACGATTTGAGATATATACAACTCAATAAGTTTATCTAGTGGAAAGTCCGCATGCGACCGGTACAAAATGAGCTGATTTGGTCGGTCTATCTACTATAACCTGCATCGCATCTTTCTTGCTCGGTGTCATAGGCAAACCGATACAAAATCCATAGTGATTCTATCCCATTTCCATTCAGGTATCATGATCGGCTGAAGCAACCCAGAAGGCACTTGATGCTCGGCTTTTACTTGCTGACAAATTAAGCACTTTGATACAAATTCAGATATATCCCGTTTCATGCCAGGCCACCAATAAAATTGTTTCAAATCATTATACATTTTCGTGCTACCCGGATGTATCGATAATCGACCATTATGAGCCTCACTCAGAATCATCTGAATCAAATCCGAGTTCTTTGGAACACATATTCGGCTTTTAAAGTTCAAACAGTCATTTGCATCAATTTGAAACTCTGATTCCGCATCTTTTTCACACTGAATTCGTCTAGCAATAAAATCTTTGTCAACTTTCTGTGCATCATAAATTTGCTGAATAAACATTGGTCTAGTTTGTAACTCAGCTATGATCGAATCATCACCAGACATAACCATCTGTGTGTTCATCGCACGAAGAGCAAATAATGATTTCCGACTTAACGCATCTGCCACAACATTAGCTTTTCCCGGATGGTAGTCAATTACCAACTCATAGTCTTTCAACAGTTCTAACCATCTGCGTTGTCTCAAGTTCAGATCTTTCTGAGTCATCAAATACTTTAGACTTTTATGATCCGAATAAACGTGACATTTCTCGCCGAATAAGTAATGACGCAAAATTTTCAATGCGAAAACAATGGCTGCTAATTCCAGATCGTGAGTCAGATAATTTCTTTCGTGCGGCTTCAACTGTCTCAAAGCGTAGGCTATAAATTTGCCTTCCTGCATCAAAACGCAACCCAACCCATTCAAAGAAGCATCACAAAAAATGACAAATTCTTTACCCGATTCAGGCTGAGCTAACACTGGAGCTTCGGTCAAAAGGGCTTTCAGCTGCTCGAAACTTTTTTGACACTTTTCCGACCACTCAAACTTGACATCTTTCTGTAGTAGCTTTGTCAAAGGTGTAGCTATCATGGAAAAGCCTTTGATGAATCGTCTTTATTATCCCGCAAGTCCCAAAAAGCTCTGAATTTCAGAGACATTCTTCGGTGGTTTCCAATCAAGTATAGACGATAATTTGTTCGGATCAACCCGAATACCTGAAGCTGAAACAACATGACCCAAAAAGCTGACTTCCTTCATCCAGAACTCACACTTACTGAACTTTGCATACAACTGCTGATCTCGTAAAGTTTGTAATACTAATCTCAAGTGTTCAGCGTGTTCGATTTCATCTTTTGAGTAGATCAGTATATCATCAATAAACACTACTACAAACCGATCCAAAAACTGTCTGAAAAATCGATTCATTAAGTCCATAAAAACAGCAGGTGCATTAGTGAGTCCAAAAGGCATAACCAGAAACTCAAAATGTCCGTACCTCATCCGGAATGCAGTCTTTGGCACATCACGTATCTCGACTTCGCAATCGATAATAACCCGATCTCAAATCTATTTTCGAAAATACCGAAGCCCCTTTCAACTGATCAAACAAATCATCAATCCGAGGTAGCGGGTACTTATTCTTTATAGTTACCTTATTCAGTTGCCGATAATCAATGCACAGTCGCATCGTTCGATCTTTTTTTTTACAAAAAGAACTGGTGCACCCCAAGGAGAGAAACTCGGTCGTGCAAAGCCCCTATCTGTTAACTCTTGCAACTGTGCTTTCAACTCTTTTAACTCGGTAGGTGCCATCCGATACGGAGCTATCGAAATCAGAGTCGTTCCCGGTACTAATTCAATGCCAAACTCAATCTCTCGCTTACGGTGGTAAACCCGGTAGTTCTTCAGAAACACATCCGGGTATTCACACACAACCAAGATGATTCAATCTGCTGCTTTTCACACTTTATTATCCAATTACATAGGCTAAATAAGCTTCGCACCTTTTCTCACATACTTCGGGCTAACATCGAGGATATTATCGTAGGAAACCCACTTAAATCATCGGATTCAATTCTAATGATCTCACCGCTTCGACGTCTCAAATCAATAAGCTTTCTTTTGCAATTCACCATCGCATCATGCGGTTAACTATCCATTCCCAAAATTATATCGAACTCATCGAAGGGCAACAACATTAAATCGTTTGGAAAGTAAGAATCCCAAATCATCAACGGGCAACCTCTACACACTTTATTAACAAGTACACATCTACCCAAAGGGTTGGACACACGAATCACAAACTCGATGAGACTCAATCGGCGAGTCTTCTTACTGAATACTAGAGTTTCACACACATATGAATGAGTCGAACCAGGATTAATCAATGCAATCACAGTAGTATCATAAAGGATGAAAGTACCGGTAATGACATCGGGGGAGGACGCATCCTCTCTGGCTCGTGTAGCATAAGCTCTAGCTGGAGCTCTAGCCTCTGATCGTATTGCGGTGTCCTTCGTCCCTCTCTGACTGCCACCTACATTGCTTGAATGTCTGAGTGGTCTACCCCGTGCTGGCACACTGCTCGGTCTAGTGTTCTGAGTCGCATTTTGCTCGGCTAACATCGGGCACTTTCGAATAAAATGATCTGATGATCCACATTTAAAGCAGGACCGATCACGAACTCTACAACTCCCAAGATGCCATTTCCCACAATGCTTACATTCAGCCCGGTTCTGTGGAACATTACCGACACTAGCTATCGAAGTGGCTCGGGAACTCACTGGAGGTCGATCACGTCTAGGCAAGTCTGAAGTGGCTTTATGTCGACTGGGGTCATCTCTGAACTTCTTATGCACAGAATGGAAAATTTTACTCGATGGTCTTTTTCGAGTGTCTCTAGCTTCTACTTCAGCTTTTCTTTTCTCCTTTCCGAGCTCTTCGGCTTTACAAGCTCGCTCGACTAATGTCCCAAACTCTTTGATTTCAAGAATGCCAACAAGTAACTTTATGTCTTCATTGAGGCCGTCTTCAAATCTTTTTACATAATGGCTTCTTAGATATACACTCCAGAGCATAACGGCTCAATCGACAAACTTTCGCTCATATTACATCACGATCATGCGACCACTGCTTTTAATTACAAAAATTCTCTTCATTTCTGATCGATGAATCTTTGATCGATATATTTCTTACGAAACTCAATTTGGAAGAAGTCCCAAGTTAATTTTTCTTTCGAACCACGGATACCGCAGTGTGTTCCACGGTGATAAGCGGTGTCCCAAGTAGAGATATAGCACACTTTAGGCATTCATCCGGGGTGCAGGATAGCTCATCAAGTACCGAATAGTGTTATCAAGCCACATCTCGGCTCTCTCACATCATCATCATTGGCCTTGAATTCCTCGGCCCCATATTTCCTGATTTTATCAACGAGAGGCCTGCTAGATCTCATCAGATCTATCATCGGGGGTGCTGAAGGTACCGGAGTTGGATTATTCGGGGGTGGAGGTTGTTGTACAGCCGGATTAGTCTGAATAAACTGGGTAAACCATTCGTTCATCATCTGGTAGAAGGCTTGTTTAGGCTCCCCCTCATGGCTACCCGAAACTGGGCGAGAGTCGAATGGCGCTGATCCACACGGGAGACCAGGCGTAACGCTCTCCATATCATCAGCTACGGCTCTATCGGGATCAGGATCCATTTACTATATAAAATACAATTGAAATTGTCAGAAGTCACCACGCTATCATATATACAATTCAAAGGCATGTATAGCTAGACTCATACACACTACGGTAGTCCTAGAATCGACTAAACCATAGCTCTGATACTAATTAAATGTAACACCCCTTAACTGCACTACGTCGTAGGAGTTAGGGTTATGAGGCGCTACCGAACTAGACATAATTTTTCACAGTCATTTATGGAATAAACCCTATACGTATATTTAATTTTTTCCGTATCCACAATAATAAGCAAGACTTACATTACAAACCATGTTTCATAATGTAATACATCATAACTCATAATCTATACAAGTTTTGAATCAAGCTTCCACTTAACAAACCTCAAATTTCGTATGTCAAACATATGTAAGTACATCTATCTCATTAGCCGAATATCAGCATACTATTCTATACTTTCTGCAAATATACATATTAAAACGAATAGGTCCATAATACTTAAATAGCTTGTCATTCACACATATGACACTTGGACAGTATAGCATGACCAAACAAACACATTATACTACCATAATATGCGCATTGTCCCTAAACAAAAGCCATGTCAATCCAAATTTTTCTATTCATTTTACCTTATTAATCCATGGTTACAAGATCATTGAATAACCTACTAAACACACATGATATGTGACTAATTCAATTTATATATAAATACAACCAATTCATTGATCATATATTCGGTTCTCAAAATAAAACTTCAATGATCAACCCAAAGCATTAGTATATACATTTTCATGATCATCCCTGAATTATACCAAGCACATAATAATCTAAGTAGAGATATTCGCACGACATAATAAGCATACTTATACATATATATGATCATTTCTATACAACTACATCTAACTTCCAAGCCTTATGTGCATACGTCTTATATCAAAGATTAAAACAGAAGATTATATCAAACATACAAACGATGTTTAACCCAAAGATAACAACCTTATTCGCAAGGCCATATATATATACATTTACAAAACCGAACATCATTCATTACTTATCAAAATATAGCCTATACATGCCTTTGATTTTATAAGCAAACATATATATACCAAAGAGAGTGATAATGTGGTTGACTTTCTTGATTATCCCCTGAGCCCGTAGTTGAATCAATAATCTATAAAACAGAAATACAAACACATACAGAGTAAGCTCGCTAGCTTAGTAAGTCTTAAGCAAAAGATAATTCACTAATCAAGCACTTTACACTATAGTATACAACTTTTACACTTTACGCGATTTAATCCTTTTTGTTAAATTGAACACACAAACGATAAAATTTTTCTACGAGACTTTCACACACATTAATTCACATATAATAAACACAAAATATAATATCAAAATATTTCTCAGACTCAAATTCGTGGTCCCAAAACCACCATTCCGATTAGGGTCAAATTCGGTCTGTTACATTATGGATGTTACTTGTGTGTTTGCTGCATTCATATGATATTCTGCCTAGGATGCAAATGGGTGGGAATTATGGTACGGAGGAAGATTAGAGGATCGCATGGCCGTATGGTATGGATCCACCACAGGCTTTTTAGCCACCGAGCAGCCATGCTGCACCGATAATGTTACCGAGGGCTGTGTGCCGTAATTATGGGTTTGTGCTAATACTGAAGGCTTTGTGCCGTAATTATGGGCTTTGTACCACTACCGAAGGCTTTGTGCCGTAATTATGGGCTTTGTGCCAATACCAAAGGCTTTGAGCTGTTATTACGGCTTTGTGCCAAGCATGTTTACCGTGGCTTTGTGCCTAACATATATATATTGATGACTCCGTGTCAATATTTGAGGATCGCATGGCCGTATGGTATGGATCCACCGGTGGATTTAAGCCCAATATATGATTAGCGACTTTGCTTTGCACGCGTTGATAGTACCACAACCGGGCTACCCATGGTGTGTAGCGGAGGGTGGGTCGAGCTAGAATTCCCACAGAGTCATAAGGTTGGAAGGGAAATGGTGTGTGTAGTGGATGGATTTTTGGGGTGGGTTTTGCATTATCTTGTTTGTATATGATGCGATATGATATGATATAAGGTCATTGTGGGCTAAGGCCCAAGACCACCGATTTTGTTAGGGCTTAGGCCCAATGTGAATATTTGTATGTGATTTGATTGCCAAGGGTTGTACACACTGAGTTTCGAAACTCACACCCTTTAATTTAATGTTTCAGGTAATCTTGAATAGACGACTCGACCTGGGAGAGGACTCGGAAATGGCCACACTACAAGCTGATCAAATATTTTATTTTGTTCAAATGAATTTATTTTGAATACTTTTTTTTTCATTGGATTGTAATAAGGCCATGTAACTCCTAAGTGACTTTAGATTTTGGGTTTTATTATTATTGTTTCAGCTACCCACTTAAGAAATTTCATAAAATTATTAAAGTGTTAATATGGTTTTCGAAATAATCTTTTGTTTTGGGCTTTTGGGCCTTAAATGGTTAACTAGTAAATTGTTTTGAAGTGCGCCTTTAATGTGACATTCCAGATTCGGGCCTAACTTCTAGGCCGGGTTTGGGGTGTTACACAAAATTTGAGCCGCCCTTTTCGAGTTTTCGGCTCAAAACCCCTTTGGTCTCAAAGCGCCCTTTGCGGGTTTTCGCCTTGGCCTCTTCTCTTTTTTTTTTTGAATATTCGATCTCAAGGCGCCCTTTGCGGGTTTTCACCTTGGACTTTCTCTTTTCAGGTAAAATATTTATTGACTGATCCTGAATTCACCGGATTGGCAAGTCTTTGGCATCTATCTCGATCAATATCACTGCTCCTCCAGAATAGGCCTTCTTTTCAGCATAAGGTCTTTCCCAGTTTGGCATATGCTTTCCTCTGAAATCTTTTTGTAGAAAAAAGATCTATTTCAACATCAGGTTCCCCTTGTGGAATTCTCTAGGATGAACCTCTTTGTCGTAAACTCGCATCATCTGACCATGATGGATAGCTTTTAACCTTTTCCTCGATTAGGTTCAATTGGCAACAATACTTCCATTCCCTAAACTAATGGGTAAGATGCTGCCCCGGCAAAAAATCCTGGTCAAAGTTCGATAGTCATAGAAGATAAATAGTAACTTCTTTACACCAATCTTTACAAGTCTGGATCATCTTTTCTACAATCCTTGTTTTTTTTTTGCCTGCCTTTGTTGCTTAATGATATGGCGTCTGATCTTTGAACAGACTACAAATTTTTGACTTTGTCCTTTTTGGTATTCTTTGTAGGCACCGGATCTCCGTTTTTTTTTAGAATTTAATGACTTCGACCTTATATGTAACACCCCAAACCCGGCCTAAACGTTACGGCCGGATCTGGCATGTCACATGGAAAGGTTGTTAAAGAAACTTTGTGATCGTTTAAAAATTCCGAGTTTGTTTCCATTTTGAAATGTAGGTGTGATTCAATGGTTTTCTTGCAAAATGTAGTTAATAATACTAACTACTGAAAACTTGTTTGAGTTTAATTATTTATCGCTTGTGATCCGTCTGATAATATTTTGGAAAAAGATTGTTTATAAAGATTTTAGGAAAAACTCTATATTTAACAATTCATAATATAAAATAACCGTATTAAATCAAAAACCAAATTAAATCCCGGAGGCCTTATTACATAACAAAATCCCAATAATCAATAAGTTTATAGAAGAGAAACGAGTTTACGAAAAAGACATTTCATGGCCACCACGAGTCCGCCACGGCTCCCGAATCCGCGATCTATTGATTACCTGCAAAATTAAGCAGAGGGGTGAGTCACCAAGACTTAGTGTGCAGTTCCCCTTATAACGCAGTCACAACATGGCATATCATAATGTGTATGCAATGCAGCCCAGCCCAACCTAGTTTTCCATCCTCTACACACCTGAATCATCCAAACGCTTGTGGCACCAAGCCACTGTGGTACCAAACCACTGGTGGTTCCAAACCACTGGTGATAAAGTTACTAAATATATTATGTGGGGCCAACCCACTGTGGTACCAAACCACTGAGACGAGTCACTGAAATAGTATATATGGTGCCAAACCACTGGTGGTGCCAAACCACTGAGACATAGTCACTGGATAAAATATGTGGGGCCAACCCACTTGTGGTACCAAACCACTTGTGACAGTATTAGAATCACACTTCCCCTTTCAAAATCATAACCCAAATCCCATGCAATATGACATAATAATTCGTGTATGCAGTATGTCATGTATGCAAAACATATATCAAATATAACGTATAGCATGAATTACCATCATAATCAGATAAACAGAATACAACATAATCAAGCTAATTAACCTCTAAGGGTATAACAGTAATTTTACCTACCAAGGGTATTTTTGTAATTTACCTATCGAGGGTCTTTCAGTAATTTCGCACCTGCAATGGCCTTTCCGAAGGCGTAATGTCGCCCTGAGCGACTCGGCTACCATTTTCGGTCGTTACCAAACTATTGGGCCTGAAACTCGATTTCGGCCCATTCGGGCCCACACGCTCGTGTGGCCCAACTAGCACAAATTTAGCCACAGATATGAGATTCACCTAGTCCAGTCTAATATATACTACACAATCATACAATCTAATCATATTGGCCCACGGGCCCATTGGGCCCACTCAGCCCCTATCGGCCCATCGTGGCCCAAACAACATCAACCCACAAGAATACTAACGATGGCTTCAACTATCGCGTCGAAGCTCCCACACATGCGCTTGCACGCTCGTGTGGCTACTATCGTCGTGTGATCGGTATTCGGCATTTGCCGCTCTACAACTAGAGTAGAGAGAATACACACCTGATAGGAATCTAGTGCTAATACGCGCTCCAAATGCTCCTATGCCCAACGCCAACCAGGGTGTGCTTCCTCCCATCATAGATAGCTCTATATATAGCCAGCTTCTCACCTTCCCTCTTTGTATCTTTCTGATGTGGGATCCCCCCGTTAGAAGAGTTTAAATCCAACTCAAACTCTGGCCGTCCAATCCGCAAAATAAATACTCCCTTGCTGATCCCGAGACTTGAACCTTAGACCTCTTGTCAGCTGTAACGCCACCTTGCCACTAGGCCACAAGCTCCTCTTGTGTCTTAAAACATGTCCAACTAAAGATAAGTCTATGGCCAAGGTCTAAATCCATTTAATAAAATAATCTAAAAGAAATGCAAGTTCCACGCCTTGAACCTTGGACCTCCTTCCTTCTTTGTGGCGTCACCCCCTTGCTCCCTAAGTGGCGTCACTTTGCCACTACGCCACACACTCCACTTGTGACATTTTTCTCCACATTTTATTCTTAAAGCCTACCTACTAACTCCCATGGTTTTTTTCACCTAAAACCAAAATTTTCCTAAAGCTCAAGTTTGATCCCCAGACTTCATAGAAGCCTCCTAACCTTCCAAAATCACTCACCTAATAGGTCCAACTTGCATTAATGCCGATCACTTGATCTCAAAAATTTTAAACGCTACTACGCTCAAGGCTCTTTGGGCCCAATCCTACTAGGCCCAAATTCGAGATGTTACAAATCTACCCTCCTTAAAGAAATTTCGTCCTCAAAATTTCCAACTAACCAATAGTCGTACATCCTAACCTACAACACTACGCTCACGCTACGCACTCTGATCTTAATAAAAATAATTTGTTTTCTATCTTAATCTTGGAAGCTCTTCACACAACCAAATATCTAACATAGAAGCAAATAGATTTCTACCACACATGCACACAATTCAAGCATCCATTCAACCAACCATACAGATTAAATACCAGAAATACAGTCATTTCAACATATAATAGAATATAGTGAAAAAGAGAACTTACGGATTTGGTGCCGGAGACTCTGGTGCCATACCTCACAAATAAAACATATATTTCTTAAACAATATTTCAAACCAATTTTTGGAAAACGTTTTCGAACCCATTCCACAAGCCGAGTTTTGCAACCTAGGCTCTGATACCAAAATTGTAACACCCCAAATCCGGCCTAAACGTTACGACCGGATCTGGCATGTCACATGGAAAGGTTGTTAAAGAAACTTTGTGATCGTTTAAAAATTTCGAGTTTGCTTCCATTTTGAAATGTAGGTGTGATTCAATGGTTTTCTTGTAAAATGTAGTTAATAATACTAACTACCGAAAACTTGTTTGAGTTTAATTATTTATCGCTTGTGATCCGTCTGATAATATTTTGGAAAAAGATTGTTTATAAAGTTTTTAGGAAAAACTCCGTATTTAACAATTCATAATATAAAATAACCGTATTAAATCAAAAACCAAATTAAATCTCGGAGGCCTTATTACATAACAAAATCCCAATAATCAATAAGTTTATAGAAGAGAAACGAGTTTACGAAAAAGACATTTCATGGCCACCACGAGTCCGCCTCGGCTCCCAAATCTGCGATCTATTGATTACCTGCAAAATTAAGCAGAGGGGTGAGTCACCAAGACTCAGTGTGCAGTTCCCCTTATAACGCAGTCACAACATGGCATATCATAATGTGTATGTAATGCAGCCCAGCCCAACCTAGTTTTCCATCCTCTACACACCTGAATCATCCAAACGCCTGTGGCACCAAGCTACTGTGGTACCAAACCACTGGTGGTTCCAAACCACTGGTGACAAAGTCACTAAATATAGTATGTGGGGCCAACCCACTTGTGGTACCAAACCACTGGTGACAATCTCTGATAAATATATGTGGGGCCAACCCACTGTGGTACCAAACCACTAAGACGAGTGACTGAAATAGTATATGTGGTGCCAAACCACTGGTGGTGCCAAACCACTGAGACATAGTCACTGGATAAAATATGTGGGGCCAACCCACTTGTGGTACCAAACCACTGGTGACAGTCTTAGAATCACACTTCCCCTTTCAATATCATAACCCAAATCCCATGCAATATGACATAATAATTCGTGTATGCAGTATGTCATGTATGCAAAACATATATCAAATTTAACGTATAGCATGAATTACCATCATAATCATATAAACAGAATACAACATAATCAAGCTAATCAACCTCTAAGGGTATAACAGTAATTTTACCTACCAAGGGTATTTTACTAATTTACCTATCAAGGGTCTTTCAGTAATTTCGCACCTGCAATGGCCTTTCCGAAGGCCTAATGTCACCCCGAGCGACTCGGCTACCATTTTCGGTCGTTACCGGACTATTAGGCCTGAAACTCGATGTCGGCCCATTCGGGCCCACACGCTCGTGTGGCCCAACTAGCACAAATTTAGCCACAGATATGAGATTCACCTAGTCCAGTCTAATATATACTACACAATCATACAATATACTCATATGGGCCCACGGGCCCATTGGGCCCACTCGGCCCCTATCGGCCCATCGTGGCCCAAACAACATCAACCCACAAGAATACTAACGATGGCCTCAACTATCGTGTCGAAGCCCCCACACGTGCACTCGCACACTCGTGTGGCTACTATCGCTGTGTGACCGGCATTCGACATTTGCTGCTCTACAACTAGGGTAGAGAGAATACACACCTGATAGGAATCTGGTGCTAATCCGCGCTCCAAATGCTCCTATGCCCAACACCAACCAGAGTGTGCTTCCTCCCATCATAGATAGCTCTATATATAGCCAGCTTCTCACCTTCCCTCTTTGTATCTTTCCGATATGGGATCCCCCCGTTAGTAGAGTTTAAATCCAACTCAAACTCTGGCCGTCCAATCCGCAAAATAAATACTCCCTTTCTGATCCCGAGACTTGAACCTCAGACCTCTTGCCAGCTGTAACGCCACCTTGCCACTAGGCCACAAGCTCTTCTTGTGTCCTAAAACATGCCCAACTAAAGATAAGTCTATGGCCAAGGTCTAAACCCATTTAATAAAACAATCTAAAAGAAATGCAAGTTCCACGCCTTGAACCTTGGACCTCCTTCCTTCTTTGTGGCGTCACCCCCTTGCTCCCTAAGTGTCGTCACTTTGCCACTACACCACACACTCCATTTGTGACATTTTTCTCCACATTTTATTCTTAAAGCCTACCTACTAACTCCCAGGGTTTTTTTTCACCTAAAACCAAAATTTTCCTCAAGCTCAAGTTTGATCCCGGGACTTCATAGAAGCCTCCTAACCTTCCAAAATCACTCACCTAATAGGTCCAACTTGCATTAATACCGATCTCTTGATCTCAAAATGTAACACCCCATACCCGAGTTCGAGGCTTAGACCGGATACGAGATATTACTATGCTTTAACTTGCTTGATCATGCACTTACGGGCTGTAAAATTTTGTTCCGAATTAAAAACTTTTATTTCTCAGTCTAATCATAAATTTCATAGGCCTACGAGGCCTTATACGCGTATATAAAAACTTTTGGAACTTAATCGGAAACTTTTCTTTAAAGTAGAGGTCACACGCCCATGCGGTTTGGGACACGCCCGTGCACCCCTTTACACGCCCATGTCTTCCGACCGTGGTCGACACTGACTAATTACACACGGCCTTGACACGCCCGTGGACTTAGACCATGTACTATACCTTGATATACTGACTTATTACACACGGCCGGGGCACACGCCCATGTTCTAACCGTGTGTCATGCAAGGCTTCAACACACGGCCGTGGGATTAACCCGTGGCCTATTCTGACTTATGAGACTAAGGTGCAGGTTACGCACGGCCTAGACGCACGCCCGTGTGTCTAACCGTGTGGGCACTTTGAAGCTATCTACAAAGCCTTTTCTTACTCTCAATTGCATACATTCATATACTTCTTCAAAACATCAATTGAAACACATAAATTAACACGTTTGGTTCATGAAAATAAAGTTTTCCTCTCATACACTTGGGAGAATTGTTCCCACAACATTTACAACAACTTAAACCATCATAAATGGCTATACACAACCATACTATGAATACTCTTTGGCCAACAACATTTGGCTACCACAATTAGACTTCATCAACTTTAAACGAATCCCTATACATGCCATGGCTCTTAAAGACTTGATACCTCATACCATGTGTCTGCTCGATAGTGTGAAAACATCTCCGGCGGTCTCCAACCCGAGCTAAGTAATAAAACCTATAAGAGATGAAAAAACTAAAGGAGTAAGCAATAATGCTTAGTAAGTTCATCTGTATAATTTGAAAAATATTAATATTCACTGAATATACATAACCCCAAGGCAATATGTTGAGTTTTTCTCATCAACTCATGGTTACTTACTCAACCATTCTTAAAACTTACTCATTCAATCTCTTACCACATTCTTACCATATCACAAGCCAATTCGCTCGTTTAATTAGCATACGTTCCTGTACTGATCGTCACAAGATCATATATAACAACACATCAAGCATTTTCAATAAGCCACTCATGCTACTAATATCTCGGTGGTTTCGCACTTAGCCCACCATTAAATCTCTAATAGGGAGGTATCGCATATAGCCCACCAATCATTTATAAGTGATGGTATCACACATAGCCCATCGATCAATAATCAATAAGGTGATATCTCACATAGCTTACTGTTATTTACATTCATGGATAATAATTCACAAGTATATCTCTATTTCAAATGTTCATTCAAGAACATCCTCACATGTTTCCATTTTTACTTAACTTTCTACGATACTCGTTCTCATTCACACAGTGCATCAAATACACATACCCCACTAGGGGTTCATCATTTATTGAGTTCATCTTAATTCAATTCTACACATACTTGTGCTACTCATGTTACAACCACATACATTCACATATACATTGAATCATTCGAATTGTTAAATAACTCTCTTGAGTCTCATGCACATAGTTCTCGTTGTCACTCTACCCCAATTGGGTTTTACATACACTAACATATCGATGCCATGTCCCTGACGTGGTCTTAATTGAATTCTTACACCTAGGCCATATCCCAATATGGTCTTACTCGAGCCTTTAACCATCGTCCTATCGTGCTATACACCTTTCCTATTACTCTAAATTCAATTCCATTGACATCTCATCAAGAGACATTTCATACATTCATATAGTAATATGCATTCCATACAACATTGGAATACTAAATAATCTCATACATAATTTCAACATTTGCACATGAACTTACCTCGATGTCGAAAGAGTCGAAAATGACTTTTTGCCCATATTTCTCTTTTCATCCGTTCTAGGTCCAAAACTCATTTTCTTTGATCTAGAACAATGAAATTTACTCATTTAATCACTTAATGATCGTATTACAACATAATCCCTACTTAGGCAAAAATGACCATTTTGCCCCTATACTTTGGCAAAATTACGATTTTACCCCTAGGCTCGTAAATAAATTTTCATCACATTTTCTTGTTAAACAAGCCTAGCTGAACATTTAATCCTCTTATAACTATTCTCAGTTCCATCAATTTCATGCCTTAATGAACAAATTACAACTTTTGCATTTTAGTCCCAAATAGGTGTTTTCATGACAACACCTTTCACAAAAGTTGTTTCTCATCATCCTATCATTCATTTTCTTTCATAAAAACTCATCAAACAACATAAACTCTCTCATGGCAAGTCCTTAGACTTTCAACCATATTGCAAACTAGTCCCCTCTTTAGAAAGCTTAAGCTTTAGGGGTCTCAAAAGTACAAAAATTAACATCTAAAGCCATCAAAATCACTTACTTGAGTGAAGAGAAGCTTGCTGAAATTTTCAAGCTTTCAAAGCCCTCCCATGGCTGATATTTTCGGTTGAAAGAGAAGAAATAAAAAGATGATAGCTTTTTGGCTTATTTCATCTTATTTTATTTCTTTTTAAACACCTAACATGACCACATTTAATGTTCTTGTCCCCTTAGCTTACTATGGCCGGCCAACTCACTTAGACATGGCCAAATTGCTCATTTGGGACCTCCAATTACTAAGCCATAGCTATTTGGTACCTTTAGCCTACAGAATGGAACTTTCGCAGTCTATGCTATTTAGTCCTTTTTCACAATTTAGCTAGAAATCGCTAAAATTAAGGCACCAAATATTTTACGCATCCTCATAAACATGTTATAACTCATAACATAACATGAAAATAATTTTCTCTAACCTCGAATTAGTGATTCCGAGATCACTATTCTGACTAGCCCCTAAATCGGGCTGTTAGACAAAAATTTTAAACGCTACTACGCTCAAGGCCCTTTGGGCTCAATCCTACTAGGCCCAAATTCGGGATGTTACATTGTAACATTGGCAGATGAAGCTACTTCTACCCTTTTAGTGAAGTAAACGACGACCACGATGATGAATTGATATTGGCTAAAAGCTTTTGACGAGATTGGCCCCATCACATCCATGCCCCCACATATGGAAAATTTATGAAGAACTGGAGAAGGCCCATGAATCTTGTCTCCTTAAATACGGCATAACTGTTACCATCCTTTTCTATGTATATTAGCAGTGCCTAGTCCTCATGTTTAGCCCGCGTCTTAGTAGCCCAGGCATGTCCTGATATGATCGTGCAAAAACATCTTTGAATTCTTGAAAATAACTCAATGATGTCTCGCATTATTTCTATGGTGAGCTGGGCTTCGATCTTCACCCCTTTTCTAGGCTCGCAATATCCATTGACCCTATGTAAGGTAGGATCTATTTTTCATCCCATTCTTTAATAAATCAGAAGATATGTTACAATCTCTGTCATCTTCAAAGTCCTGAGATCCCCTAGACCCATATTTCATTCAAAAAGGGAATCCGTAACAAATGCCGCTCATGTCATTGATATCTGAAGACCTAGTGTAGGTTCAAAGGAAGATTTCCAAAGAATAAATAATTCAAAGAATTATTATTTATATGGTAATGAAGGAATATCTGAAATAAAGTCCAAAAAAAAAAAAAAAAAACAATTGTTTATATAGTATGAAATGGAAAATAAAAGAATATTTACTCAAAAAATGCATTTTATTAAAATAAAAATTCTGGACATAAGCCTATTTCACAAAAGAGTTCTTATTGCCTCTAGGCTTAAGGCAACAAGCATGTTTCGAATATTACTCTAGTTTAGCTCTAAAAATATAAGGATCTCTTCCACAGTCCCATTAATCAAAACACTCCCAAGTACGTAAGGGCAAATGCTTGGAAAAAATCTGGTTCTTTCTTCAGATACATCGTTAATATTCAGATTCCCCAATATCAGGTCTTGCACTAAAGCCCTGAACTCGATGCATTCTTGAATCGCATAGATCTCACCCCTTTATCTAAATGGTTGAGTGACAGATTTTCTACCCCAGAGGGATCATCGAATTTGACAATACCCATTTTGACAAGTCTTTCGATCATCTTTTTAAAAACGGTGCAAATCTTGATCGAGTGTCCTGTGATTCTCGCATGGTATTCGCAATGAGCATTCATGTCGTACCATTTAGGGTATGGAGGTTGTATAGGTTTTAGGTAGAAAGGGGATACTACATGTGCATCAAACAAAATTTGATACAGCTCCCTATACGTGATTGGGATGGGTGCAAAATGGGATTTCTTTGAGATCGATCTTGGATTGGGTTCCTCCCTTGAGAAGACCTGATGGCTAGTAGTTGACTGCCTGTGGTATTTTCTTTTTTCTTTAGGGCCCTTAAAGTATTAACTTGGGAATTCCAGTCCCGGTCTTCACATTGTTTCGGGATCTCCACACTAGCCTTCCTTATTTCTTCCATACTAGCCAAATCAATGACAATGGGATTGCTTGGATTGCCCCCCGGGTTGGGACCTGAGCCTATTAGTGTCGCCATGCTGGCCTGATGCTATTGGGGTCTGATAGTAACGAGTACCCCTTTCAGATGTGCGTCTGGATGAGTCGGGACACCTATTGGGGAATAAACGATGTCTTCATCATCATCCACACTGTTGACCAATGGGCCACTCCTTTTTTCAGGTCCTCCGGCTAGTAACTAGTTAGCTGGCCTATCATATTCTTTTGGAATTCTAGCATTCGTTCCCGCATTTCTTGTTGAATCTTGGTCAATTGCCCCTGCATCTATATTTGCATTTGCTCTATTCTCACCAACCTTTGTTCCATGTTTTCCATGTTAACTGAAATATTTTTATCTAATTAGGGTCCTTTTGTAAAAGTCTAATGCAAATGATGCAATGCAATGAAGATGCATGGAATGAATGCAAAAGAAAGAGAAGCGTTGATTCTGAATTCAATTTCAGTAGAAAAACTTTTCTAGAAAGCAAATTTCTTTACATAAAATGGATTACATATGCAGCCTTGCCCTCATATTCCAAGCAAAAAGATCAACCCCCTTCGTCACAAAGGTCAAATCTTACATACTTCTAATAGATGCCTCCACTAGCTCCTTTTTGCTTGATCTGGGCTGCGACTCACTGCTCACTTATCCTCGCAACGCTTGTTAGCCTCTTCAAGAAAGCCTTGCCGTGGCAATTCTCGAATAGTCTTTGTCAGCTTGAATCCTTGGGCAATAAAGTCTTGTATTCCTTCACGGACCATCAGTCTTCTCTCGTTGTGTTTGCTTGATCCATATTTGGACGACCGTATTATAATCCACTTTATCAAAAAATCCATTTTCTCATGACAAAATTTTCTATTTAGCAATCGAATTTGAATCAACACCTCTTTTCTATGATGTGAATGCAATGCAATCAACAAAAGAGAACACGTTACTATAAGAGAAATGAATAACAAAATAGGGCACCTATCTGAATGACCTCTAGGGTTCAATATAGCTCTATCTAGCGTTAGCTCTTAAGGATCACTATATGTGGCTTAGTTCTAAAGGGAGGGTACCTGAACCAGCAGATTCCTCAATCCTCGCCCATTATAGGCTCATATGGATCGAGTTCAGTTCAGGGGAATACATTTCCCTATGGCCATGTGGAGGTGAAAACCTCACGAGGACATAGGTACAGATGTATCCCGGAAGCAATCCACTAGCCCATGCGGAGGTGAAAACCTCACGAAGGCATAGTTTCTCACTCCCACTTAAAAGGTATGACAACAATGGTCGTGTAATATGATCGCTAGGGTTAGGCGTAATTCTTCCTAGGGTAAGCTCTTAGGGCTTTCTACATGCGGTTTGGTTCTAAAACAGAGATACCTGAACCGGCAGATTCCTCGATCCTCACCCATTATAGGCTCATACAGACCGAGTTCAGTTTAGGGGAATACATTTCCCTATGGCTGCACGGAGATGAAAATCTCACGAAGACATAGGTACGGATGTATCCCGAAAGCGATTCACTATCCTGGACAGAGGTGAAAACCTCACGAAGGAGTAGCTTCTTGCTCCCACTTAAAGGGTGTGACCACAACGGTCATGCAATGCAATGCAGAGAGATATATTAAAAAAATTAGAACCACATGCAATAAAAGGATCATTTTTTTAAAACAAAAAAAAATCAAAATTTTAAATTCAGACACAAGGACATGAAATTATCGATTTTAAGGCTTGACTCTCTTATTGTCCCCAGCGGAGTCGCCAAGCTGTCGAAACCATTTTTAAAAGTTTTAGAAAAATGGGGATCGAATTTAAAAAACGAAAACAGGAGTCGCCACCAATCCCTTTTTACTTAGGTGTGATTGGATCACCTCATAAAACGTTTTATTTCAAAACACTGATTTTTGGTCCACAAAATACCGTAAAATAGGTTCGAGTCGGTTACGTGCATTTGGTGAAGGGTTAGCACCCTCGTAACGCCCAAAATTTGGTACCTAATTGATAATTCCATGTCCTGATATCAAAATTTTGAAGAATTTTAAAATATGATCCTTTTATTTAAAAGAAAGCCAAGATTTACCTATCTCAAAGAAATAAAATGCTATACCCAGTAAGTTAGGATATAACATCTCATGACTTCGAAACTAGGCTCGTCTTTATTTTATAAAAAATTCCTACCTCAAGACACAAAACATCATATCCAGTAAGTTAGGATATAACATTTTGAATTCCCAAGAATAAGTTTTTTTGATTTGAAGTTTGTAAATTTCAATTTTAAAAGAGAAGGGATACTTAATACCTTAAGTTCCAAGAGAAAAATTAAAACCCAGTAAGTTTGGGTATAATTTCTCTCGAAGTCCCCAAATATCATATATCGCCCTTTTTTTTAAAAAAATATTTGAATAAAGTGTGTCAATTCAAAAGGTATTTTATAAAACAATTTGTTTGAGTAAGATATTACAAGAATACATGCCAAATTTATCATAACAACAAATCATGTTAACAATTACTACATATGGTTAATTAAAAGTAGAATGATACGAAATAATAAGTGATATAAACAATAGAATAATTATACTAAAGCAGGATATAAAAATGATAAACTAAAAATAAACAAATATAAGATGTAATGTAAAAAAAATAAATATAAAACTTTATATGCATGTAAGATAAAACAACAATATAGAATGAATTGTAATTGCAGATTAAGAAACATATGGCTTAAAAAAAATGTGGAATAATATAAAGATTCGGATTATTATGCATAAAAAAATGAATTAATATACAAAAATGACGTGGAGTAATAAAAAATAATATATATATTCATAAAAAAAATAAGTAAAATAAATAAATTATATATAACTTTAAGTAAATTTATATTTATAACATAATAATCTAATACATACATATATTTCATATAAACAATAAAAATAAATATGTGTTATATAATATAAATGAATTTTATAAAAAAATTTAGAAGTAATATATGATATAATATAATACTATATAATATAGAAAATAAAAAAAAGGGTATAATATAATAGCTAATATATAAATTATAAATAATATGTAATAAAATAATATTAAAAAAATAAAATGATAAATAATAATAATATTAAGCTAATTAATTTAATAATAATAAAATAACAAAAAATAACATAGAAGGGACGAAATTATAACTCGAATAATATTTTAGGGCGGATTTTAAAAAATTAGGCAAAAAGATAGGGCTGGTTAAGGGCTTGATTAATATGCGCGCGAGAGTGTAGGGGCTAGAAAGGAAAATTTTCCTTTTTCCGTATGCATTTTTTAAACCATGGATCGAAATGAAACAAAGGTAAAAATAACGGGCAAAATAGAAAAACACAAAAGAAAGAAATGGACCGAATTTAAATAACATAAAAATGCGGAAGGGCTTGATGCGAAAATAGCCCATTTTTAAACAAAACGCGCGGATCCTTCGGGTTGGGTCAACTGCATGCAGATCCTGAGTGAAACGGCGTCGTTTTGAGGCCATTGTAACAGGCCCTAAACGGCGCCGTTTTGGGCCCTTTATAAAAGCAAAGATTTTTTTTAAAAAAAATCAGTTTCCCCTTGTTTAGAAAAAAAACAGAAAGGCTGCCCCTTTCTCTCTCGCCTGGACGATTTCGTGAGTTCGACGAGGTTCGATCGTGGCCGTCCCATGCATGCGTGGCGGAATCGAAACGTAAGTTTTCTCTTTTTTTTAGTATTTTATATATATGTTATATATATATGATAAAAAAAATAAAATATATAAAAAACAGTATACGAAAGTAAAAAATAAAAATAAAAATAAAACAAGACCTACGATAATTTTGGTTTTTTGTGCTTTTTTAATTTCTGAATCTGTTCGTATATTCCCCCCTTTACAAGTTATTTTTTAGGGGTCTTTATAACCCAAAACAAAACAAGATTTAAATGTAAAATTCCTATCTTGCTGCTTGCTGTCGATATCCTTTCCATGCTTTGCAGGTTAATGGTGAAATCTACGGCGACAGAGTGCGACTCACGCTAACTGCGACGCGAATGGTGGCTTGGGCGCGTGCGTGGTGTCTTGGCCGTTGAAGCATGCGGCGCCAGAAGGCTCCTTAGGGTTTCTTCTGATTTTAATTTTTGTGCTGTTTGGGCTTAGGGTTTTAATTGGGTAGTGGTTAGTTTTTTAGGTTTTAGTTACTATTGGTCCTCTAGTAATATTTGTGAATTTGGGCCTGTATATAAACTGGACATTTTAGTTTAAATTTGTTTTATTTTCTGTCCATGCGGGCCCGGCAAAATGGGCCTCCTACAGTTTTCATTAATAAAGTTTTCAACTCTGGGACATAGTTTCTTTATGCAAGATTTCTTTCTTGTGATATTTAGAAGAAGTTTTCTTCTAGATTTTTCTTCAAGGAATCAATGGAATTCATTCTTCATCCTTTTGTCAAGAATTATTTCTTGGAAGGTTTATTAGAGCCATTGATTGAGTTTGTTTGGTTTTATATCTCAGAGGGTTCAATTTGACACTTATTCATCTATCCATCATATCCATCGGTTTAATTGATTCATCTTCAACTTTTATTTTTTTCTTATTTTTAATATTTATTCTTAGTTCTTAAATTTCTTCTTTTAGTGTTTTCGTTTTCTTTAATTTCTAAATTTGTTTACTTCTTCTTTACAGGTCAAATTTAATCTTTCTTTCTCGAGTCAAACAACTTAAATATATGTTCCTACTTTTGCTTCCCCTCTTTATCATTTGTTATTAGATTTGAGAGTTTTTCAGTTGTTTCCTTGTGCTATATAATTTTTTTTTCAATTTTACTTAAATAGCCTCTAAAAAAACAGAAAATAAAAAAATTTTTGGGGTTGAATTTTGTGGCCACAGTTTTTAGATATGATATTTATCATATAAAGAGACTTTAGGTTAATTTTCGTGATTTTAGCACATCGGGAACACCTTGAACCGAAAATTTAAGTTGTTTTCCATTGTTTCAGGTTTTTGATTAGATAGTTTATTTTCTTCCATTCTAGCATTAGGTTTTCTTTTGTTTTTATCTTTCATTATTATATTATGCATTCTAGCAAGAGATAAAGAGTTGGATGAGAGAGTCCTTAGATGAGATTTAGGTAAATAAGGGTTTACTCTCTAAGTTCTATCGAACTTACCTCTTGTTCTTGTTTCAGGTAAACAGATTAAAGGTTGCGATAAGAGGGACGATGCCAGGGCTACACCAAAAGTGTGAGAGATGGATTGCTATGCATACAGAGCAAAAGGGGAGCAGCGTATTCAAGTTTGATAGAAATATTTTGATTATGTTACAAAAATTGTTTATAAGCCTTATGGCATGTACAAAATGTGTTAGTATTATAAACACTGCTAGTAACATTGCTTAGAGGTAGAATAAGTGGAGTAATGTAAATAAGTGGGATATATGTACTTCTGAGTCCTCGTCAAGTGAAAGGTCTTTTTCAATGGTTGTAAGTATATGTTGTACGCCTAAACATAAATTATCTGCGCAAAGTTACTAAATAAGATATATTGTTGAAAGTGGTATGTTTTGGTTAAGTATAAGTTTGTGTTTGAGTGGTAACACCTGATATCCGGATCTGATGAATCGGATTAGGTTGACGGCGCTACAAATAACATTAGCTGTGATTGTAAATCAGCAAGCTGTTTGGAATTGTGATTGTAAATCAGCTAACTCAGAGAAGACTGTTCATTATCGTAAATCAATGAACTTAGGTTGTGATCATAAATCAACGAGCCTTATTAATACCAGTTGTGATCATAAATCAGTGAGCTATTTGGAGTTACGATCGTAAATCAGCTAACTTAGAGAAGATTGTTCGTGATCGTAAATCAATGAACTTAGGTTGTGATCGTAAATCAGGGAGCCTTAATAATATCATATGTGATCGTAAATCAACAAGTTGTTTGGAGTTGCGATCGTAAATCAGCTAACTCGGAGAAGATTGTTCCTGATCGTAAATCAATGATCTTAGCTTGTGAACGTAAATCAGCGAACTGTTTGGAGTTACGATCGTAAATCAACTAACTCAAAGAAGATTGTTCATGATCGTAAATCAGCGAGTTGTTTGGAGTTGCGATCATAAATAAGCTAACTTATAGAAGATTGTTTGTGATCATAAATCAATGAACTTGGGCTGTAATATTAAATCAGTGAGTCTTAATAATATCAGCTGTGATCATCAATCAGCGAGTTGTTTGTCATGTTTTGTTACTTCCTGTTTGAGCAAATTAAATAACATTTGGAAAAACAAATGTATCTTTATTGAAAAAGAGAGTAAAACTTTCATAAATAATATTTTTTTCAGATGGCGGGCATTCCATGTACAAGTTAGAATAGGACCATCCATTTTTGCTATTCTATGAGCTCCATAACCTATTTTCTTGATAATTTTTTAGGGTCATTCCCAATTAGGAGCCATTTTTCCTTTTTGTGATGCTGGGAAATTGGCTTCAGTATTTCTCAAGACTAGATCACCCACTTGAAATCGTTTGTTTTTTACTCTAGATTTGTAGTATCAAGCGACTTGTTGATCTCGCGTAGCGTTCCTAATTTCTATAGTCTCCCTAATTTCATAAATAAGATTTAAATTGAGTCTGATGGCTTCTTTGTTGGCATTTTCAGCAAAATGAGATGTCCTGTGGGATCGTAGGCCTGTATCAGTAGGGATTACTGCTTCTGCCCCATATACAATTGAGAATGTTGTTACCCCTGTTGCTGTGTAAGGAGGTGTTCGCAGGGCCCAAATAATTCCTGGTAGCTCTTCTAACCAAGCACCCTTGGCTTCATCAACCTTTTTCTTTAAAAATTTAAGATTTTCTTGTTCATTGCCTCTATTGGACCGTTCATTTGGGGCGTTTTCACAGAGCTTTGAGCAAGTGATATTTGTAAGTCATTACAGAAGCTCTTGAATTTTTCCTGGAATTGATTTTCATTGTCTGTTATAATCAAACATGGGATGTTGAACCTGTAAACAATGGATTTCTAGACAAAAGATTCAATTTTCCTCTCTGTTATTGTAGCCAAAGCTTTAGGTTCTATCCATTTAGTAAAATGATCCAAAGCGACAGTTATAATTTTTTTCTAAGCTGTGGCTACTGAAAATGGACCCAAGATATCTATTCCCCAAGTTGTAAATGGCTAAGGACCAGACATCATTTGTAGAGGCTCTGTTTTTTATCACTGCACCGGAGCATGTTTCTGGCAAGAATTACAAGTACAAACCATGTTGTGACCTTCTTTCTATATGGTTTGCCAATAATATTCCTTCCTGAGAACCTTCTGTGCTAACACTCTTCCCCCCAGGTGATTGCCACATATTCCTTCATGTATTGTAACACCCCTTACCCGTGTTCGAAGCCGAAACCGGATACGAGGCATTACCTAACTTAACTTGCGTAAAATTATAACTTTGGGCTATAAAATTTCTTCCCAACTTAAAAATTTTTCATTTACAATCAATATTTGCCCCTTATATGGGCCCACGGGGCCCAAAACATACATAGAGGATTGTTCGGAACTAATCCGAGAACTTAGGAAACTTTAAGAAGACATAGAAAAAATTTCATCAAAACAGGGGCCACACGCTCGTATTGCTCAAGGGACACGCCCGTGTGCCCCTGAGAAATGCCCGTGCTCCTCACTCGTGGTCGACACTGACTTAATACACACGGCCGGACACACGCCCGTGTCCCTGGACCGCGTCCCTCACACGGCCTCAACACGCCCGTGTCTTAGCCCGTGTGCCAAAACCATGGTATTCTGTTTGTGACGTCATCACCTCACTAAGGTCACACGGCCGTGTCCTTAGGCCGTGTGTCGAATTAAATTCCAATTTCTAGGTGCAGACTTCACACGGCCTGGGCACACTCCCATGTCCATGGTCGTGCCTCCCACACGGCTGAGACACACGGCCGTGTCTCTGACTGTGTGTTTACTACTGAGCATACTGACTTGCAACTCTAGCATGCAAGGGGATACACGGCCGAGCACCACGCCCATGGGGCTGACCATGTGGAAAATTATATGGCTGTCTACAAAGCCATTTGCCACCCTAGCAAGAAATCACACTCATACAAAATCAATTCTATATTTAAGGTGACCATATGATACCTCTAAGAACTCAAAAGAATCAAGACATCCAAAAAAACATACACTTCATGAAATCCATCATCATTGAATATATGAACATATCAAGTATAGGCCAACATCCCATGACCTCTTACAAAATAGATTGAACAACTATAATAGCCAACACATTTGACTTGCAAATATGACATAACAAAAAGACCAAGTCCTATACATGCCATACTCCAAATGAATCTAGTTTGGCTATACCAAATAGTGGTCGATAGTGTGATCTCCAACTCTGACGTCTGCGATTTCTCGATCTATCTTGGCAATACTACAAGGAAAAGGGCAATGAAAGGGGTAAGCATAAAGCTTAGTAAGTTTGCATGAAAATAAATGACAATAGTAAGCTCATGATAAAACCCATCCATGGCATTAATTAACCACACACAAGGTTATAGGCTCCTTGCCATACCTATTCATAATTGCCCTTATTTAGCTAATACCATGCCACATATCGTAAATATTCTTCGTGAATTACTCACGGGTACCTGTGTTAACTCAATCAAATAGCTTTAATAAAATTCTCATTTCTATTTCTAAACTGATCTATTTATCCCAATAAATCACTAGGGATGCTCAAGGATGCTTATTCATAACCATTAGCATACACACGAAGCTAATGCCACATCCCGGATGCTGTCTTATATGGGATTACTTTTGACTACCGATGCCATATCCCGGATATGGTCTTATACGGAACCTCACCTCAAGTATCGATGCCATATCCCGGATACAGTCTTATACGATTCTCATATTCAATACCGAAGCCATATCCCGGATATGGTCTTATACAGAATTTCAATTTGGCGCCGAAGCCATGTCCCCGACATGGTCTTACACGGGACCTTATCTATCTCATGTCTCGATAATAAAATACTCACATTCAATATAGTCCAACCGGGACTTCAACATTTCAATTTCTTAGAATATCGTACATCAATATAATGTCAACCATTCACAAACAATATGAGCATAAATGTTGAATTTATCACATACAAACTTACTTCGATTTCAAAATAAGCTAGATCGTCGATCTAGTCCGAGACTTTATTCTTGCCCCGATCAAGGTTGATTCTTGGTTCTTCTTGCTCTATAATATCAAATTAGCTCGTTTCAATCATCACATTAATAAGAGCATTTTAATAACCATGCTTTGGCAAAATTGCTATTTTACCCTTACACTTTAGCAAAATGACCATTTTACCCCTAGGCTCGGAAATCAATTCAAATCAAATTTCTACCTTAACAAGCCTAGGTGAACAGTTATTTCTCTTATGGCTATCATCAAAACCCAATATTTCACACATTTACTACAAACTTTACAACCTTTACAAAAAGGTTCATTTAGGTGTTTTCATGGAAACACCTTTCACAAAAGTTGTTCATCTAACAACTAAGACTCATTTTCTTCCATAAAATGCAGAAAATAAAAATGAAAGCTCTCATGGAAAAACTCTAAACTTTTCACCATATTGCAAATTAGTCCCCTTTTTAGAAAGCTTAAGCTCTAGGGGTTCTAAAAGTACAACTATCATCAAGAAAAACCATTAAAGTCACTTGAATGGAGAAGAGTTTTCTGAAATTTTGAGCTTTCAAAACCCCTATTTTGCTTGCTATTTTCGGTGGAGGAAGATGGAGAGAAAAGATGATATCTTTTCTTTCTATATTTTATTAATACAAGTCAATTTTGTCACCAACTTTTACCAACTTTGACCAATTTGTCAATTGTTGTCTCCTATGGCTGGCCACCCTTTCCTTAGGGGTCTAATTGCACTTTAAAGACCTCAAATTAATATTCTATTACTATTAGGCACCTTAAGCTTATAAAATAGAACTTTCGCACTTTATGCGATTTAGTCCTTTTTCGCGATTAAGCAAGAAATCGCTAAAATTAAGGCACCAAAAATTTCATGCACACATATAATCATGCTCTAGCTCATAAACTGACATGAAAGTAATTTTCTCTAACCTTGGATTAGTGATCACGAGATCACTGTTTCGACTAGCCCCTAAATCGGGTTGTTACATGTATCTCCCTTATGACATATTCAGCTTTAGTAGGACTAAGGCCTCTCAAAAGTGGGTGGGAGTAACTCTTTTTATAAAGTACACCCTATAACATGATATATTTAAAAGTGATAGATCGAATAGTTTTAATTGAATGAAAGTTAAATAACTTGCAAATACCATGATGCATTAAATGTAAATAACAACATCATACCTTGCAGCTTTATGTTGCACTTTGGCTAACTCTTTTTTGTTCAACTATTGATTTTCCCCTTGTAAGGCTTGTATTATAGGGGTCATTCATGTTTGTTCTTGATTTAAATCAAGCACTTGCTAACTATCACATCTTGGGGTGGCTTTATGTTCTAACTGGATCTTCCCTCTTTGCTCAATAGTTATAGAGGACGCCAACTTAGATAAAATGTCATCTTTGGTGTTCTCTGTCTTGGATAATTGTCTAACTTCTGCCTTATCAAATTGAGTGAATAGTTGGGCAGCTATGGCATAGTACTTCTTTGGACTAACCTATTTTACTTCATATTATACATTCATTTGCTTCGCTACCAACTGAGAATCAATGTATATTATTAGCTCACTCGCCCCCAGCTGTCGGGCTAGCTGTAGCCCAGAAATTAATGCCTTGTACTCTACAACGTTGTTAGATGCCTGGAAAGAAAATGAAAGTCTACATTGCTATTCATTCTCATCAAGGTCTATAAGGATAAGGCCCTCTCTCGATCCCATCTTGGCTGTTGAGCCATCCATCTAAACTGTCTAGCATTTCGACTTCGCAGTTGGGCTAGTTTGTCCCTGTGATGAGCTAACTACATATTGTATAATCAAAAAAAAAAAAATTAGAATCAGATATATATTTTTAAGGAAATATCATGAGACAAAGTGAGCATTTTTCAAATAAAATTTCAATAACCAAGGTAACATACTACTATATCATATATGTGAGTAATAGTAAGGTTAAATATAAAATTAGTGCCCAAACTTGTCCACTTCTCCCAAATTGGTACTTATGGTTTTTTTTTTGTCCCAAATAGGTAACTATTTTTTTTTCTATCAACTAAATTGGCACCCGAGTCTAACACCGTTAGTTTTTTGCTAATGTGGCAATGTTGGCCAATCATGGGCTGTCACATGGCTTCCTCTTATAGTCTTTTTTCTTTTTTATTTCCCTCATTTTCTTTACTTTTTCTTTTTCCTACCCCTATCTTTTTCTTCTTTCCTCTTCACTCTTCTTCGTCTCCCAATTTAGGGGCCAACTGCAACGAAGAACTGACACCAGATTCTTTGGTTTTTTCTTGGCTTTTTAAGAAAAAGATTAATTTTAGGTGTTTCAAGTTCTGGGTTTTCAGCATTTTACTTTGAATCAATGTTTTTGTTTTAATTTGTAAAACAAATCCCCTCCCAAATCTTTTCGTTTTCATGGTTTTCTTCAAATGGGTGTCATATTTACAAGATGCTTTAGTCAAAAATCGTAAACATAGTGGTAGTAAACATTGCTCCTTACAGACAACGCAACACATATAGTTTTGTTTATTTCCACCGTTAGTGTTGCTTCCACTACTGCTTTCAACATCAGTGGTTGCTCATTCCACCCAACATTATGAATCTCCAACTCTAATAACTGATCAATTAATCGCTCAAACCCATAACCCAACAGAAACTCAAACGTAGTCGGGGGTAACAGCCTCAAACCCGACCCAGATCCATCGTCATAATAAACCTCAAACCCTCTCCCATTTTGTTCAACACTTGAATCTCCCCCAAAAGGAGAAGACGTTGTCATTCCATCGCGTAAGACAATAATAGTGTTCAAAGGAGACTGATTTCTACCACTACGACATCCATGAAAAAGAACAACAATTTCGGGAATAGGATTAGCTTAAACTATTGTGGCTGTAAACACATGCGCCACTTTATTATGATAATCGATCTCTTCAATGAACCCACTATATTCAAAATTAAAGGAAGAAAACCCCAAAATTAACCTGATTTAAAACTAATTCACTCCCATTTTAGGAGCAACAGTGGTAGTCGCTTTAACAACCAGACCCTTAAAAGACCTTTGAGTTAAAGACCCTGGCTTTAAAGATCCAAAGGAAGAGAATATCATAATGGATGATGGCCTTGATCCTTGAAATAAACCCAAGTTCCTGATTGATACTATCATACTAACTAAGATGTGGCCATTATTGTAATGAAAATTTTCCCAAAAGAGTGAAATAAATACAAGGAAGATGAAAAAGAAAGATGAAGAAGATAGAAGGGCGGCTAGGGAAGAGAAAAAGAAGAAAAGAAAAAAGGGAAGAAAAGGAAGGAAAATGAAAAAGAAAATAAAAAAGAAAAAGAGGTACAATAGGACACTACGTGGCGGCACGTGATTTACTAGCGCTGCCATGTCAGCAGAAAACTAAAGGCATTAGACTTGGGTACCAATTTAGTTGATGAAAAAAAAATTCATGTACCAATCTTGGACAAAAAAACCATAAGTATCAATCTGGGAGAAGTGGACAAGTTCACGTACCAATTTTATATTTAACCCGTAATAGCATTTCAAATTAAAGAGCTACCTATAGGGTCTGTCGATCTATAGAAAGAACATTCTACGATGAAGTCGGCTTTGATTGTAGGGCGTACTCTATTTTAAATTATGCTAGCTCTATTCCCCATTTTTTCATTCTTCCCGAAGTATCTACCCTAGATATTATGTCTTTAATGGGTTGGTTTATCATGACTGTCACAAGATGGGCTTGAAAATATGGTCGCAACTCGCGAGCTACCATTACTAAAGCAAAAATGAGCTTTTCCATCTTTGAATATCTCTATTCGCCATTCTACAATACTTTTCTAGATAGTATATGGGAAACTAGTGAACCCCTTCTGTCCCGATCATGACTGTTGCAACTATTTCTTTAGACGTTGCCAAAAAACGAGAAAGGGTCTCACCCACTCGCGGTAACATCAAAAGTGGTGGAGATGTTAAGTACAACTTAAGTTGTTCAAAAGCAGCTTGACATTCCTTTGTCCAATTGAAAGAAGTCCTCAATGCCTTGAAGAAAGGCAAACACTTATCTTTCATTCTAGACACAAACTTGTTCAACGCGACCACCCTCCTTGTTAGACTGAATGTCTTTAATAGTCGTCGAGGGAGGCATATCTAGAATAGCTCAAATCTTCTCAGGGTTCACCTATGTACCTCTTATTGAAACCATGAAGCCCAAAAGTTGTCTGCCCTTAACCTAAAGACACACTTCTCTAGATTCATATTCATGTTATAAGCTCACAGAAAAATGAAAGCTTCAGACAAACCCTCAATGTGCCTCTTCAAAGTAGTACTCTTCACTAACATATTGTCTACATAGACATCAATACTGCAACCAATTTGTTCGTTAAAAATATTATTAACCAATTGTTGATATGTTTCTCCTACATTTTTCAACCCAAAAGGCATAACTCGATAGTAAAACAGACCCTCATCTATAACAAAGGTTGTCTTATCCAGTCTCTAGAGCCATGAAAATTTTATTATACCCTAAGAATGCATCCATGAAGCTCATGAACTTGTGATCTACTGAAGCATCCACTAACCTGTCAATTGAGGGTAAAGGACAACTATATTTTGGGCAAGCCTTGTTGAGACTAGTAAAATCAATGCACATTCTCCATTTTTCGTTAGCCTTTTTTGCCATAAAAACATTTGATACCCAGTCAGGGTATGCCACTTTCCTAATAAATCCTACTGAAAGCAATTTACCCACCTCTTGTTTAATGGCCTCCACAACTTGTGGAGTGAACCCTCTCATTTTCTACTTAACCAACTTGACCTCGCGGAACACATTCAACCGATGCACAATCACCAGAAGATCCACACCAAGCATGTCTGCTGTTGACCATGCAAAAATTTCTAAATTCTCCCTCAAGCACTCTACTAAGTCCTTCTTTTCTTCCTCTGTTAATGCTGATAAAATCCTTACCAACCTTTTCGTGTCATCATAAAATAATTGTAGGGTTTCTGTGACCTTTGCTGCTTCTGGCTTGCAAACTTTTTCCTCACTTATAACATCCAAACTATCAAAATCTAAAACCTGACTAGCCACCTCTACCTACTGTGAACTTTATTCTTGTAGCTCCTGTAACGCCCCAAAATTTTAAGTCTTTAATTTTTGCATGATATGAAACAAGTTGCTTGTTTGCTTTAATGGCTAAGTGATTTGGGTGTGTATGGGGGTGTGTGAGAAGCCTGGGTTCAAGTATTGGCTTTCGCAGAATATTTAGTTTTACTCTTAAATGAATCTGGACACTCGCATATAGGCCTTATAAATATTAGTGCTTGTTTTATGACACAAAAAAGAGCTTGTGGTCTAGTGGCAAGGTGGCGTGTTGTGTAACTGTGAGGTCTGAGGTTCAAGACCTAGGTTGCACAATAGAGTGTTTATTTTGCTGCTTGAGCTGTGTAGGTAGTGGAGTTGGACTGAAACACAACTAAAGGGAGTTTGAATAGAATTTGAATGGAGTTTGAACTGGTCATGGAGAGGTTTGAGGAGGGATTTTAGGAGAAAATCAAGGAGATGAAAGGGGAGGGAGTGTATGCTGAATTGGGACTCAGGCACTCAAGTTTTTGGCCAAGAGAGGTATATTGCTCATTTGGGTTTTTTTCTCTCTTTGGCCAAATGTGGTAGGTTCTTTTGGCATTTTTCTCTGCTCACTTTTCCTTGTTGTATTTTTCTTTCTTCTCCTCTGTCGAATTAACTTTTCTTCCCTTCCATTCATCGGCTTTTGGTCAGTCAATAGGTCGATTTTATGAGTAACTCTTCCTTCTCTTTTCTCCCTTTTTCTCTTCCTCAAGCTGTACTCTCTTTTGGCCGAATATCCCTTGCCTTCCAATCGATTTACCTTGTCAGAATATTTCTCCTTTTACCTTCTAGTTTGGCCGAATATCACCTTTTGTTTTATCACTCTCTGCACTGATCTTATCTTCGTTGTTTCTTGCTGTTCCAGTGCTACAAATGTTTCTGATTAACGATAAAGTGTTTATACTCCTCACTTTTTGGATTAAACCTGTTATCTTTTATTCTTTTTAAAAATCGAATACCCTCTTATTTATCTTTTGATGACCGATTGTTGTTTCCTTTTTCACGATGTGTTCGTCGTTGCGATTCTAGGGTTTTTCTCGAGGAGTGGTGGAGTTTAAATGGTTTTGAAGTAGTCGCAACCCTTGTTCTCAGCGTTCAATTAAGGTAATATGTTACCCCACTTTTGGAGTTTAGGCCGTATACTGATTATGATCTGTAGGATATCATTGTGGATTGAGGCCACTTATATGGCCTACCTTGGTTAATGAGATCGGTGTTGTGGTACAGATAATCTATAAAGGTATGTGATCACTTCTGGTTAGCGGTTTTGGAGGACTAAAGTCGCCTCATTCAAGCAAGGTAAGGATGGTGGTTTTGGATTAAGTGTCAATAAGAGGATGTTTTACCCTAACGATTAAAGGACTGACATTGGGTCATGTTTGAATCTAGGTTGGGTGCTTGTGGAACTTGGAGCAGTTTCGTAAACAGGTGTGTATTCACACTGTTTTGGCTGTAGTACGGTAAAAGCCGAAAAGCCAAAAAGTCAGAAGATTGGGCTTTGAGGTCACATGGGCGTGCGAACGGTCGTGTGGTCAAATCGAGCCCATGAATTACGGACGTATGACTGTGGAGGCTTCCATGAGCATTTTCATGGGCTTAGGCCGTATTGGGCCACATTGGGCCAAAATGGGCCGTGTGGGCCCAATGGGCTCGTGGGCCCCATACGGATGAAATCCGTGATTTATGGCATATACTGGACTGGGCTATGTAGGTTTCATAGCCTTGGCGAAATCTGGGCTAAACGGGCCGCACGAGCGTGTGGGCCCACTTGGGTCGAGTAATGGGCCTTAGGCCCATTTACACTGTTATGACCATTTAGGTTATCGGAGTCGCTCGGGGTGACTGCGGACCTTCCGAGACATTGATATCTGCACCGAGACCCCAAAGTAGGTAAATGACCAAAATACCCCTAAAGGGTGAAATGACTATTCTACCCTAATAGATGGAAATGACCGTTATACCCCCCAAAAGGTAGGTTGACCGATGTGTTCATGATTTGTAGATGATCATTCTTGAGTATGACATTCTGCATATCACGTATGATTTATGACATGACATACTGCATAGGGTTGGGATACTGTTATGGAGGAAGTATACTGTACTGGTGGTTTTGCCACATATACTGTTACTAGCAGCTTTGTTGCAATACTATTACTGGCAACTTTGCTGCGATATTGGTGTGTTGGTTGGGTGGGTCGATTTTATCCCCACATGGTGTGTTGGTGGTACGGAGTGGTGTGTTGGCTGGATTGGGATGGGTTGCATTTTTGCACTGTACTGATATGGTATTGGGCTAAGGCCCACACTGTTACTGTGTTGGGCTAAGACCCACACTGTACTGTTACTGAATAGGGCTCAGGCCAAGACCATTACTGCATGTTATATACTGACTGACTGATAGGGGATTACACACTGAGTTTTTGTAAACTCACCCTTTCCTTTTTACTGTACAGGTAATCCTCAGCCATAGGCGATTTGGTGCTGTGAGGGACTTGGAGGTGGCCACATAACAGCAGTTGTTCTATTTTTACTTCCATTTAAGTTTAAAGTTTATGTTGGGTTTTGTTTATGTAATAAGGACATTTATGTTTGTTTAAAATTTAATTGGGCTTTTTTTACTTATTTTAAACTGCTAGTTTAGGAGAAGACGAATTTTCAAAATAATTACAGTTTTCAAAGAGACGAAATTTAAACAGTAGAGTTTTCAAAGGCTTCCGCGATTTTAAATCAACTTAGTATAACAATAGAAGATAATAAGGCAAATGTTTTGACTAGATGAGTTGTTAAATAAAAATAAAGGGGTTTTAAACTTAGAAATGATTTTTTACCAACAAGTCAAAATTTTTGAAAGACACTTCGATGTGACACGCCAGATTCGACCATAACGTCTAGGCCGGGTTTTGGGTATTACATTTAGTGGTATCATAGCCCGATTGCAAAACTTGGCTGTGGAATGGGTTTTGAAAATATTTGGAACTTCTGGGAAACTGTTCTTGAAGTGTTTTAGAAGGTTTACAAGTGTGGCAGACCGAGTCTCCAACGCCGAATCCGTATGTTTTCTTTATGCTGTAGACTGCTTGAACTTAAATACACTGAGATCCTACTATAGAGAGTAGGACTGTACTGAAACTCTTTAGTTAAAGTAATCTGAGACTGTAGGAAACTGGAAACTGTAGGGAGACCTTGATTTGCGAAAACAATACTCTGACTACTACTTTTCATAAGACATCTGTTAATAATTACTGGAATTACAAACTGATACATTAAACTTCTTAAACAGATATTACATTATTTGATATGAGCACTAGAGGTACTCGTGGAAGGGGTACACGAGGCCGCGGTAGAGGCCGAGGAGGTGCTACGGCTGGGTCTTCGGCATCAGGCCACATGCCCAATGTCGAGGCTAGTGAGGCACCAGCTTCACCGGTGAATGAGATGGGATCATACGATCGAGTGGCTGGGGATGATGCACTATCCCAAGCTATGCTCCGCATTCTGGAAAAGGTCGTAGGGACCAGTACAGGTGCTGTGGGCCGTGGGTCAATTTTAGAATGACTCCGGTCGAATGGAGCAGAAATCTTCAGGGGTATTTCTGAAGTAGCCCCTAATGTGGCTGAATACTGGTTGGAAGCCACAGAGAGAATAATGGATGACCTCGACTACACTTTGAAACAAAAACTAAAAGGTGCAGTGTCCTTACTGCGAGACGAGGCCTACCAGTGGTGGCTTACCGTGAGAGAGGGTACTTAGACCGACCGGTTAACATGGGATTTCTTTAAGGCGGCATTCCATGGAAAGTATGTGGGAGCAAGTTATGTGTACGCCCGAAGAAGGGAATTTCTGAGCTTGACCCAGAGGAATAAAACTGTGGCAGAATATGAGGCAGAATTCCTGCGACTAAGTTGCTATGCTCATGGGATAGTGGCAACTGAATATGAACGTTGTGTGTGATTCGAGGACAGCCTCCGAGATGAGTTACGGGTCTTGATAGCTCCGCAGAGGGAGCGAGATTTTGCTACCCTAGTAGAAAAGGCAAAAATCACCGAGGACGTGAAGTGCTCTGAGTGCAAGAACCGTGAGAAAGATAGGGGCAGATATAAGAGCTCTCAAGTGCTTCTGGAAGGCCTAAAAAGAAGACCAGGTTTGATGGGCCAGTCCGAGCTGGGGTTCCTGTTGCAAGACCACAACCCTGGGCTGATTGTGGGAGACAACACATGGGTGAGTGCTAGAAGAAGATTGGGGCATGTTTCAGATGTGGGTCTATGGAGCATCAAGTCAAGAATTGTCCTCAGAGGCCTGTTTAGATGCAAGCTGCAGGTCAAGGTTATGTTCAGCCAGTGAGAGGTGGTCAGCAGCCACCGAGAGGTCGTGGGCAGGCCAGGGGAGGAAATGGTGTGGGACGAGGTCATGGAGTGCCAGGCAGAGGTGCTGGTAACATTGAGGCGAGGCAGCCAGCACAGTCTATGCTGCTCGTCGCCGAGAGGATGGTGACGCTCTAGATGTTATAACCGGTACGTTCCTAATTCATAATGTACCTTACACTGCTCTGATTGATGTAGGGTCTACGCATTCATACATTGCATGCACTGTGTCTGGCACCTTGGGTGTCATGTGTGAGAGTATTGTTAATGAGATGAATGTGTTAAGTCAACTGGGACAGTCAGTAAGAGTAGACAAGTTGTTTAGAGATGTGACCCTGGAGGTTCAAAGAGTTATATTTCTAGCGGATTTGATGGATCTACCATTTGGTGAATTTGACCTAATCTTGGGGATGGATTGGCTGGTAAAACACCGTGCAAGTTTGGATTGTGCTGCTAAGTGTATGGTGTTGAAGACTACGGATGATGAGGAGGTGGCTGTGGTTGGGGAGCAAATGGACTTTCTGTCTAATGTGATCTATGCATTAAGGGCTGAAAAATTTGTTCACAAGGGTTGTGAGGCGTTTCCAGCCTATATTGTTGCATCTAATTCTGAGGGTCCTTTTGTTGGAGATATCAGAATAGTTAAAGATTTTTCTGATGTATTTCTTGATGAGCTCCTTGGGTTGCCTCCGAACTGCAAGGTTGAATTTGGTATTCAGCTCCTGCCTGGAACAGCTCCAGTATCCATCGCTCCTTATAGCATGGCACCGAAGGAGCTGGTGGAGTTAAAAGCTCAAATCCAAGAACTGCTGGATCGAGGATTCATTCGACCTAGTGTGTCTCCATGGGGAGCACCAGTGTTGTTCGTAAAGAAGAATGATGGGTCCATGCGCATGTGCATCGACTATTGGCAATTGAATAAATTGACTATCAAGAATAAGTATCCTTTCCCTAGGATAGATGATTTATTTGATCAGCTGCAAGGAGCTTCGGTTTTCTCCAAGATAGATCTTTGTTCTGGGTACCATCAGCTGAGAGTTAAGGAGGTTGATGTGTGTAAGATTGTGTTTAGGACTCGTTATGGTCATTACGAGTTCTTAGTGATGCCGTTTGGGCTAACGAATGCACCAGCTGCCTTCATGGACCTGATGAATCGAGTATTCCAGCCCAACCTGGATCGGTTCGTGGTGGTATTTATAGACGATATTTTGGTGTATTCGAGAACCGAGGATGAACATGATGCACATCTCCGAATTGTTCTGCAGATTTTAAGGGAGAAACAACTGTACGCTAAGTTCAGCAAGTGTGAGTTCTGGCTACGAGAAGTGACATTTCTGGGTCACGTGGTATATGCCGAGGGGATTTTGGTGGATCCTTAAAAAATTGAAGTCGTACTGGATTGAAAACCACCTAAGACCGTATCTGAGATTCGAAGCTTTCTGGGTTTGGAAGGGTATTACAGACATTTTGTTGAGGGGTTTTCATTAATTGCTGCACCTATGACTAAGTTGCTGCGTAAAGGGGTACCGTTTCACTGGACTGATAAGCAGCAAGAAAGTTTTGAGAAACTGAAGAAAGTTCTGACTGAGGCCCCTGTCTTGATTCAGCCAGAGTCTGGGAAGGAATTCACTGTCTACAGTGATACATCATATGTTGGTTTGGGTTGTGTGCTGATGCATGAGGGTAAGGTGGTTGCTTATGCGTCTCGTCAGCTTAAGCCTCACGAGGCGAATTACCCTACTCATGACTTGGAGTTAGCAGAGGTGGTATTCACACTGAAAATTTGGTGACACTATTTATATAGTGAGAAGTGTATTATCTACACATATCACAAGAGCCTCAAGTACCTCCTCACTTAGAAGGAGCTGAATCTTAGGCAGCGAAGATGGATAGAGCTACTTAAGGATTATGATTGCTCGATTGAGTACCACTCTGGTAAAGCTAACGTGGTAGCTGACGCATTGAGCCGTAGGGCTGTATTTGATTTAAGAGCAATATTTGTTCGTCTCAGCTTGTTTGATGATGGTAGTTTGTTGGCTGAGCTGCAAGTTAGACCGACATGGACAGAACAAATTACGGGTAAACATTTGTTGGATAAGTCGTTGGTTCCTCGTTTTCGATAGGTTGAGAATGGGGAAACTTGATTTTAAATTTGAATAGTAAAGGAGTCTTGTGTTTCCGTGGAAGAGTGCGTGTATCGAGGATTACGATGCGAGGCGGTCTATCTTGCGGGCGCACATGGTAGTCCATATGCTATGCATCCGGCGAAAACTAGTTATCTGAGATCTTTGTGAGCTATCTTGGTGGCCGCGGAGGTGAAGCGAAGTTCACGATTTTGTGAGTAAGTGCTTGACGTGCGGCAAGTTAAGGCGAGCATCGATTGCCTTCGTGAGTTTCTGCGGCCATTAAGATTCCACTTTGGAAGTGAGAGAGTAACCATGGATTTTGTGAGTGGGTTGCCCTTAACACCTACTAAGAAGGATTTGGTATGGGTTATTGTAGACCGATTGACTAAATCGCCCATTTTATACCGATCCGTCTTGATTACTCGTTGCGTAAGCAAAGTTGTATGTGGTGAGATTGTGAGGCGCATGGGTACTGGTTTCCATCATATCCGATAGAGACCCTCGATTCACATCTCGATTCTGGGAAGAAATTACACGAGGCTTTGGGTGCTAGCACGGACTTGATCTTGCGTTAAAGTCCTTAGATAGATGGTCGATCGAGAGGGTGATTCGAGATCTTTGGAGGACATGTTAAGAAGTTGTGTAATTGATTTTCGAGGCAGCTGGGAAGACTATTTGCCGCTAGTAGAGTTTGCGTATAATAATAGCTACCAGTCCAATATTCAAATGGCACCGTACGAGGCGTTATATGGTCGTAGGTGTCGTACTCCTACCTGTTGGACTAAGCTGGGTGAGCGGCGAGTTTTGGGGCCATACTTAGTTTCTGATACCGAAGAAAAGGTAAAACTGATTTGAGATCGGTTGAAGGAAGCGTCTGATAGGCAGAAGTCTTACGCAGATCTTAAACGCCGCGAGATTGAGTATTTTGTGGGGGGACTTCGTATTTCTCAAGGTCTCCCCATGGAAAAAGATACTAAGGTTTGGGGGGAAGGGTAAGCTTAGCCCTAGGTTCATTGGGCCTTACTGTATACTGAAGCGTGTGGGTCCGGTCGCCTATCAACTTTAGTTGCCTCCAGAATTAGACAGGATTCACGATGTGTTCCAAATCTCCATGCTGAGGCGTTATCACTCTGATCCCACACATATAGTACCATTCGAAGAGATCGAGGTTAGGCCAGATCTGACCTTCGAGGAGGAGCTAGTGCAGATATTGGACCGTGAGGTTAAAGTACTGAGAAAGAAATCTATTCCACTAGTCAAAGTGCTTTGGCGTAATCACAGTTCAGAAGAAGCCACGTGGGACCCTGAGGAGGTGATGCACCGACAATACCCTCATCTATTCTGACCAGGTAAATTTTGAGGCCGAAATTTCGTTAAGGGAGTAGAGTTGTAACGCCCCAAAAATTTAAGTCTTTAATTTTTGCATGATATGACACAAGTTGCTTGTTTTCTTTAATGGCTAAGTGATTTGGGTGTGTATGGGGGTGTGTGAGAAGCCTGGGTTCAAGTCTTGTCTTTAGCTCAATTTTTAGTTTTGCTCTTAAATGAATCTCGAAACTGGCATATAGGCCTTATAAATATTAGTGCTTATTTTATGACACAAAAAGAGCTTGTGGTCAAGTGGCAAGGTGGCGTGTTGTGTAACTGTGAGGTCTGAGGTTCAAGACCTGGGTTGCACAATGGAGTGTTTATTTTACTACCTGAGCTGTGTAGGTAGTGGAGTTGGACTGAAACACAGGTAAAAGGAGTTTGAATAGAATTTGAATGGAGTTTGAACTGGTCATGGAGAGGTTTGATAAAGGATTTTAGGAGAAAATCAAGGAGATGAGAGGGGAGGGAGTTTGTGCCGAATTGGGACTCAGGCACTCAAGATTTTAGCCAAGAGAGGTATACTTCTCATTTGGGTTTTTTTCTCTCTTTGGCCGAATGTGGTAGGTTCTTTTGGCATTTTTCTCTGTTCACTTTTCCTTGTTGCATTTTTCTTTCTTCTCCTCTGTCGAATTCACTTTTCCTCCCTTCCATTCATCGGCTTTTGGTCAGTCAATAGGTCGATTTTGTGAGCAACTCTTCCTTTTCTTTTCTCCCTTCTTCTCTTCCTCAAGCTGTACTCTCTTTTGGACGAATATCCCTTGCCTTCCAATCGGTTTACCTTGTTAGAATATTTCTCCTTTTACCTTCTAGTTTGGCCGAATATCACCTTTTGTTTTATCACTCTCTACGCCGATCTTCTCTTTGTTGTTTCTTACTGTTCCAGTGCTGCAAGTGTTTCTGATTATTGATAAAGTGTTTATGCTCCTCACTTTTTGGATTAAACTTGTTCTCTTTTATTCTTTTTAAAAACTGAATACCCTATTATTTATCTTTTGATTACCGACTATTGTTTCCTTCTTCACGATGTGTTACTCATTGCGATTCTAGGGTTTTCCTCGAGGAGTGGTGGAGTGTAAATGGTTTTGAAGTAGTCGCAACCCTTGTTCTAAGAGTTCAATCAAGGTAATACGTTACCCCACTTTTGGAGTTTAGGCCGTATACTGATTATGATATGTAGGATATCATTGTGGATTGAGGCCACTTATATGGCCTACCTTGGTTAATGAGATCGGTGTTGTGGTACAGATAATCTATAAAGGCATGTGATCACTTCTGGTTAGCGGTTTTGGAGGACTAAAGTCGTCTCATTCAAGCAATGTAAGGTTGGTTGTTTTGGATTAAGTTTCAATAAGAGGATGTTTTACCCTAACGATTAAAGGATTGACATTGGGTCATGTTTGAATCTAGGTTGGGTGCTTGTGGAACTTGGAGCGGTTTAAATAAGCAGTGTGTATTCACACTTTGTTTTGGTATAATCTGGCAAAAGCCGAAAAGTCGAAAAGCCGAAAGATTGGGCTTTGAGGTCACATGGGCGTGCGAACACTCGTGTGGTCAAACTGAGCCCATGAATTACGGGCGTATGACTATGGAGGACTCCATGAGCATTTTCATGGGCTTAGGCCGTATTGGGCCGCGTTGGGTCGAATTGGGCCGTGTGGGCCCAATGGGCTCGTGGGCCCGAGACGAATGAAATCCACGATTTGTGGCATATACTGGACTGGGCTATGTAGGTCTCATAGCCGTGGTGAAATCTGGGCTAAGCGGGCCGCACGAGCATGTGGGCCCACTTGGGCCGAGTAATGGGCCTTGGGCCCATTTACACTGTTATGACCATTTAGGTTATCGGAGTCGCTCGGGGCGACTGCGGACCTTTTGAGTGGTCGATATCTGCACCGAGACCTCAAAGTAGGTAAGATGACCAAAACACCCCTAAAAGGTGAAATGTCTATTCTACCCCTAATAGATGGAAATGACCGTTATACCCCTAAAGGTAGGTTGACTGATGTGTTCATGATTTGTAGATGACTGTTACTGAGTATGACATTCTGCATATACGTATGATTTATGACATGACATACTGCATGGGGTTGGGATACTATTATGGAAGAAGTATACTGTACTGGTGGTTTTGCCACATATACTATTACTAGCAGACTTTCTTTGCAATATTGTCTTGGCGGCTTTCTTTGCTATATTGGTGTGTTGGCTGGGTGGGTCAATTTTATCCCCACATGGTGTGTTGGTGGTACGGGGTGGTGTGTTGGCTGGATTGGGATGGGTTGCATTTTTGCACTGTACTGGTATGGTATTGGGCTAAGGCCCACACTGTTACTGTGTTGGGCTAAGACCCACACTTGTCTTTATTCTTGAATAGGGCTCTCGAGCCCGGTATTCTTGCATGTTATATCTTGGTGTGATAGGGGATTACACACTGAGTTTTCATAAACTCACCCTTTCCTTTTTACTGTAATGTAATCCTCAGCCATAGGCGATTTGGTGCTGTGAGGGACTCGGAGGTGGCCACATAACTACAGCTGTTCTATTTTTACTTCCATTTAAGTTTAAAGTTTATGTTGGGTTTTGTTTATGTAATAAGGCCATTTATGTATGTTTAAAATTTAATTGGGCTCTGTTGACTTATTTTAAACTGCTAGTTTAGGAGAAGACGAATTTTCAAAATAATTACAGTTTTCAATGACACAAAATTTAAACAGTAGAGTTTTCAAAGGCTTCCGCGATTTTAAATCAACTTAGTATAACAATAGCAGATAATAAGGCAAATGTTTTGACTAGATGAGTTGTTAAATAAAAATAAAGGAGTTTTAAACTTAGAAATAAATTTTTACCAACAAGTTAAAATTTTTGAAAGACACTTCGATGTGACACGCCAGATTCGACCATAACGTCTAGGCCAGGTTTTGGGTGTTACATTTTGTGGTATCAGAGCCCGATTGCAAAACTTGGCTGTGGAATGGGTTTCGAAAATATTTGAAATTTCTAGGAAACTATTCTTGAAGTGTTTTAGAAGGTTTACAAGTGTGGCACACCGAGTCTCAAGCGTCGAATCCATATGTTTTCTTTATGTTGTAGACTGTTTGAACTTAAATACACTGAGAGACTACTATAGAGAGTAGGACTGTACTGAAACTGTTTAGTTAGAGTAATCTGAGAATGTAGGAAACTGGAAACTGTAGGGAGACCTTGATTTTTGAAAATAAAACTACGACTCACTTTTCTTTTCATAAGACATCTGTTAATAATTCTTTGGAATTACAAGCGATACATAAAACTTCTTAAACATATATTACGCTATTTTATATGAGCACTAGAGGTACTTTCATGAAGAGTACACGAGGCAGCGGTAGAGGCGAGGAGGTCTTAGGGTGGGTCTTCGACATCGGGCCACATGCCCAATGTCAAGGCTAGTGAGGCACCGGCTTCACCGGTGGCGAGATGGGATCATCGATCGGCGGCCCGGGGATGATGCACTATCCCAAGCTATGCTCTGCGATGCGGAAAGGGTCGTAGGGACCGATCTCTTTGGAGTTTGTGGGCCGTGGGTCGATTAGAGAACGACTCCGGTCGAATGGAGCAGAAATCTTTAGGGGTATTTTTGGAGTAGCCCCTAATTTGGCTGAATAGTAGTTGGAAGCCACAGAGAGAATAATGGATGACCTCGACTGCTCTTCGGAACAAAAACTAAAAGGTGCAGTGTCCTTACTACGAGACGAGGCCTATCAGTGGTGGCCTACCGTGAGAGAGGGTACTTAGGGCGACCGGTTAACGTGGGATTTCTCTAAGGCGGCATTCTAAGGAAAGTATGTGGGAGCAAGTTATGTGGACGCCCGAAGAAGGGAATTTCTGAGCTTGACCCATGGGAATAAAATTGTGGCAGAATATGAGGCAGAATTCCTGCGACTAAGTCGCTATGCTCGTTGGATAGTGGAAACTGAATATGAACGTTGTGTGCGATTCGAGGACGGCCTTCGAGATGAGTTACGGGTCTTAATAGCTCTACAAAGGGAGCGAGATTTTGCTGCCCTAGTAGAAAAGGCGAAAATCACCGAGGACGTGAAACGCTCTGAGCCCCAGATCTTTGAGAAAGATAGGGGCAGATATAAGAGGGATTCAGAGCCCTCAAGTACTTCTGAAAGGCCTAAAAAGAACGCCAAGTTTGATGGGCCAGTCCGAGTTGGGGTTCCTGTTGCAAGACCACAACCCTGGGCTGATTGTGGGAGACAACACATCGGTGAGTGCTAGAAGAAGATTGGGGCCTGTTTCAGATGTGGGTCTATGGAGCATCAAGTCAAGAATTGTCCTCAGAGGCCTGTTCAGATACAAGCTGCAGGCCAAAGTTATGTTCAGCCAACGAGAGGTGGTCAGCAGCCACCGAGAGGCCGTGGGCAGGCCAGGGGTGGAAATGGTGTGGGATGAGGTCATAGGCGCCCGAGCGGAGGTCTTTGGTAACATTGGCGAGGTAGCGGCCACGGTTTATCTTTGCTCATCGCCGAGGGGATGGTGACGCTCCAGATGTTATAACCGGTACGTTCCTAATTCATAATGTACCTTACACTGCTCTGATTGATGTAGGGTCTACACATTCATACATTGCATGCATTGTGTCTGGCACCTTAGGTATCATGTGTGAGAGTATTGTTAATGAGATGACTGTGTTAAGTCCACTGGGATAGTCAGTAAGAGTAGACAAGTTGTTCAGAGATGTGACCCTAGAGGTTCAAGGAGTTATATTTCTAGCAGATTTGATGGAGCTACCGTTTGGTGAATTTGACCTAATCTTGAGGATGGATTGGCTGGTAAAACACCGTGCAAGTTTGGATTGTGCTGCTAAGCGTATGGTGTTGAAGACTACGGATGATGAGGAGGTGGCTGTGATTGGGGAGCGAAGGGACTTTTTATCTAATGTGATCTCTGCATTAAGGGCCGAAAAACTGGTTCGCAAGGGTTGTGAGGCATTTCTAGCCTATATTACTGTATCTCATTCTTAGGGTCCTTATGTTGGAGATATCAGAACAGTTAAAGATTTTTCTGATGTATTTCCTGATGAGCTCCCTGGGTTGCCTCTGAACCGCGAGGTTGAATTTGGTATTGAGCTCTTGCCTAGAACAGCTCCAGTATCCACCGCTTCTTATAGGATGGCACCGAAGGAGCTGGTGGAGTTAAAAGCTCAAATTCAAGAACTGCTGGATCGAGGATTCATTCAACCTAGTGTGTCTCCATGGGGAGCACCAGTGTTGTTCGAAAAAAAGAAGGATGGGTCCATGCGCATGTGCATCAACTATAGGCAATTGAATAAATTGACTATCAAGAATAAGTATCCATTTCCTAGGATAGATGATTTATTTGATCAGCTGCAAGGAGCTTCGATTTTCTCCAAGATAGATCTTCATTCTGGGTACCATCAACTGAGACTTAAGGAGGTTGATGTGTATAATACTGTGTTTAGGACTCGTTATGGTCATTACGAGTTCCTAGTGATGTCGTTTGGGCTGACGAATGCACCAGCTGCCTTCATGGACCTGATGAACTGAGTATTCCAGCCCTACTTGGATCGATTCGTGGTGGTATTTATTGATGATATTTTATTGTATTCGAGAACCGAGGATGAACATGATGCACATTTCCGAATTATTCTTTAGATTTTAAGGGAGAAACCACTGTACGCTAAGTTCAGCAAGTGTGAGTTTTGGCTATGAGAAGTGACATTTCTGGGTCACGTGGTATCTGCCGAGGGGATTTGGGTGGATCCTTGAAAAATTGAAGTCGTACTAGATTGGAAACCACCTAAGACCGTGATCACGAGATTTGAAGCTTTACGGGTTTGGCGGGAATATTACAGACGTTTTGTTAAGGGGTTTTCCTTGATTCTTTGCACCTATGACTAAGTTGTTTGTGTAAAGGGTACCGTTTCACCGGGTGATAAGCGACAAGAAAGTTTTGAGAAATCAAGAAATTTACATTGAGGCCCTGTCTTGATACAAACCCAGTGCAGGGAAGGAATTCATCATCTCTGATGATGCATCACATATTGGTTTGGGTTGTGTGCTGATGCATGAGGGTAAGGTGGTTGCCTATGTGACTCGTCAGCTTAAGCCTCACGAGGCGAATTACCCTAATCATGACTTGGAGTTAGCCGCGGTGGTATTCGCACTGAAAATTTGGAGACACTATTTATATGGTGAGAAATGTATTATCTACACAGATCACAAGAGCCTCAAGTACCTCCCCACTTAGAAGGAACTGAATCTTAGGCAGCGAAGTTTTCAGTCTCTCGAAGCTCTGTTGACATGTCCCAGTCCATTCAAACTTGACATCTTTGTGCAGTAGTTTCGTCATCGGGGTAGCAATCACAGAGAACCCCTTTACGAAACGTCTGTAATATCCTGCTAATCCCAAGAAACTTCTGATTTCTAACACGTTCCTCGGCGGTTTCCAATCCACAACAGCCGATATCTTACTCGGGTCAACTCTGACACCATCACCTGACACGAAGTGTCCTAGGAATCCAACCTCTCGGAGCCAAAACTCACTCTTGCTAAACTTAGCATACAACTGCTTATCTCTCAAAGTTTGCAAGACAATTCCCAAATGCTCTTCATGATCGTTCTCATCCCGAGAATAGATCAATATGTCGTCAATGAAGACAACTACAAACTTGTCCACATATGGTCTGAAAACACGGTTCATCAGATCCATAAAAATCGCAGGTGCATTCGTCAAACCAAATGGCATAACCAAAAACTCATAATGGCCATACCTTGTCCGAAATGTAGTTTTCAACACATCTTGCTCTTTCACTGATGAGTGATAATAACTGGACCTCAAGTCTATCTTGGAGAACAACAGTAGCTCCCTTGAGTTGATCAAAAGATCATCAATCCTTGGTAAAGGATACTTATTCTTAACCGTCACTTTGTTAAGCTGTCTATAGTCTATACATAACCTCATAGACCCATCTTTCTTCTTCACAAACAATACCGGAGCACCCCACGGCGAGTAGCTCGGTCTTACAAAACCCTTATCTGTCAACTCTTGCAAATTGAACCTTGATTCTTTCAACTCTACAGTGCCATTCTATATGGAGCAATTGAAATAGGTGCTGTTCCGGAACCAACTCAATTCCAAACTCGACTTCTCTCACTTGGAGGTAACTGGTAACTCTTACGGGAATACATCCGGATACTCACATACCATCGCACTTTGCTTTCAAACTCTACTCCAACCTCTCGAGTATTCAACACAAAAGCAAGATAGGACTCACATCCTTTTCTCAAACATTTCTCAGCCACTAGGGAAGAAATCATCACTGGTAGACTATCCGATCCACCTGATTCAACCCGAACCACATCTCCACTCTTACATTTCAATTCAATAAACTTATTACCATAGTTCACTAAGACACTATGGGTAGTCAACCAATCCATGCCTAGGATTAAATCAAACTCATCAAATGGCAACAACATAAGGTTTGCCGGAAAATAATGATTCTCAATCAATAAAGGACAATTCTTACACACTTTGTCCACTAACACATGCTTTCCTAACGGGGTTGACTCCTTAACCACTATGTCCGTAGACTCAGCGGTCATACTCAAACTAGATGCTAATCTCATGCAAATATAAGAATGAGTAGACCCTGGATCTATTAAAGCAATAACAAAGGTGTCAAAGAGAGAAAAAGTACCCATTATCACATCAGGGGAGGATGCTTCTTCGCGAGCGCGAATAGCATACGTCCTTGCAGGTGCCCGACCCTCCGATCTCAAAGCAGAGTCTCTTGACGCACCCCTACCACTATTCCCACCTCTAGGGTTTCTTGGTGGTCTACCCCTTGCAGACACATCACTAGGTCTCATCTCTTGCTTTTCTTCCTTATCATCCCTCTCGGGGCAGTTCCGGATAAAGTGGTCAGGGGAACCACACTTATAACATTTTTGACTATTTCCCCAACACTCTCCGGTGTGATATCTACCACAACTTGGACACTCTGGTTTGCTCTTCGTATTGCCCACACTTTCCATCGAGGGGTCTTGGACTCTCGAATTTGAGTGAGTATTGCCCAAGTCTCGATGCGAATAACCCACTTGTTCCGTCGTTCGAGGATTCACTTCCTTCGATCTTTTCGACTGGGCTTGGTATGACTTGCCCATCGGCCTCTTTCTAGCATCTCAGGCTTCACTCACAGCCCTCCTCTTTTCTGAACTCAACTCTTCGGCCTTGCTTGCCCTTTCAACTAACACCACAAACTCTTTCAACTGCAAAATACCAACTAGGAGTTTGATGTCCTCATTCAGCCCATCTTCGAACCTCTTACAGAAGATGGTCTCAGTCGACACACATTCTTGAGCGTATTTTCTAAGCCTAACAAACTCACGCTCATACTCTGCTATTGACATCCTTCCTTGCTTCAACTCAAGGAATTCCTTCCTTTTCTGATCAGTAATTCGCTGGCTTATATACTTCTTCCGAAACTCTTCCAGAAAGAAGTCCCACGTCACCCGCTCTCTCGGGACTACCAACGTTATTGTTTTCCACCAATGGTATGCCAAATCTATCAGCAAGGATACGGCACACTTCAAGCTCTCTTCAGGCGTACATGAGAGTTCATCGAACACCCTCATCGAGTTCTCCAACCAGAACTCCGCCCTCTCTGGGTCATCATCTACCTTAGCTCTAAACTCCTTAGCCCCGTGTTTCCTAATCTTATCCACCGGGGGTTTCGATATCCTCACTACATCCATACCTTGAGGAGCCACAGGAATTGGCTGAGGTATAGGAGGAGGAGGTGGAGGAGGTTGAGCATTAGGGTTCGCTTGAACATAATCCGAGTACCAATTGCTCATCATTTGGGGAAAGGCTTCCCGTGCCTCTTCCCCTTGATCCTTGACCTCGGGTCCACTCTCAACGGGTGCAGTTCCTTACGCAAGAGCCAGCACATTACTAGCTGCTTCATCAGCAGTCAATGGATCGGAATCCATATACTATATAAAACAAGATTTAAAATCTTCAGAAACCACCACACTATCATTGTACACTTATGGCATGTATAGCTAGACTCTTACACCCGCTACGGTAGTCCTAGAACCGACTAAACCATAGCTTTGATACCACTAAATGTAACACCCCTTACCCGGGTTCTATGCCGAAACCGGGCCCGAGGCGTTACCTAACTCAAACCACTTGATCGCCACTTAGGCTCATCGTAACTACTCTCTGAAGTCATCTCAACAACCTCATTCTCGACTTACGAGGCCTCACTCATACACACGAGGGCTCTTGAGACTAAACCGGAACTTTTTCCAATCTTAAAAATTTTCTCTTTTGAACGGGGCTCACACGCCCGTGCAAGGTACAACACGCCCGTGTGAAGTCACACACGCCCATGTTCCCAAACCGTGCTTAAAAACCCAGCATTCTGCCAATGCCCCACGGCCAAGGCACATGCCCGTGCTTACCACCCGTGGTGCACACTGACTATCTTAACATGGCCTAGAGTCTAGACACACGCCCATGTAACTAGCCCGTGGCCAACACTGATTAATCCCACACGCCCTAGGCACACGCCCGTGTGACTAGTCTGTGGTCTATTCTGATTTACAATACTAACATGCAGGGGATGCACGGCCAAAGCACACGCCCGTGGGCTAACCGTGTGTCACACATGGCCTAGACACACGTCCATGTGTCTATCCACATGGCCAAGAACAAAGCTATTTGCTAAGCTCTTCTCACCCTTATAGCTTAAACAACATGCACTCATACAACACATCCATAATCAACTCAAATTGAAGTGCAATCTCACATAGAAAACTACATCTTTCTTTCATATAATGTAATAGCCAACAACCATGGCATTATACAAAATACACTATCCATCTAAAGGCCAACACATCTTAGCCATTTACACCAAAAATTCACTAATTTGTCTAGCCCCTATACATGCCATATACAAAACATTGAGTCTAATGTACCAGAGTATGCTGATAGTGTGGGTGATCTTCTAATTAATCCTCGTATCTCGGTTCAACACTTCTACTCTATAAGACAAGGGAAAAGAAAAGGAGTAAGCTTTGAGCTTAGTAAGTTTACACATAAATAATTAAGCATCATAGTATAAGCTAAACAACAATTAGCATTATACTACCAAAGGTAATGAACAACTATGCTTACTCTTTCTAACCCTTACTACACTTCCAACACATCATGAGTCATATACTCATAACCATCGAAATGCACCACTACATTCAATGTCACATTTACACAATATACAACACATCAATATTTCTCGATAATTCATCCACAGAGCTAATTAACTTAATAATGCCATCACATGGCTAATCCACACAGTAATTGTCTCGGTGGTTTCGTACTTAGCACACCACAATCAATTAATAAGGTGGTATCGCACTTAGCCTACCACAAAGGTAATCATAGGGGTTTCTCACTTAGCCCACTAAACGATATACCTAACGATAGCATCGTACATAGCCAGCTCATCGTCAATATGCATTAGGATGGTATCGCACTTAGCCTGCCATCTAGCATTATCACTACACATTCACATGTCTACTTACTCAATTAAACATCCATTCACAATTCTACTACATTCATTCTACTTGAACCACATAGGTTCTCAATCAATCTCGAACAAGCTACACGCTAGCTATCATCAACAAATTGTAAGTATGAATGCATTATTTATGCATAGACTTACCTCGGTACTCAAAAGTATTGAGACTTGCAATTTAGTCCACCACCTTGCTTTTGCCCCGGGCCCGGTTCCGGCGTAGAACCCAGGTAAGGGGTGTTACAAAGTGTGGATCAGAAAGTGATTCTGATTTCCGAGTGGGTTCGGATGGTTGTTTGTTGTACCATGATAGAATTTGTGTACCTAGAGATGAAGAATTGATCTGAAAGGTTTTACATGAGGCACATTGTGGTTATTTGTCGAAGACACCCGGCGATCTGAAAATGTACAATGACTTGAAGAAGTCTTATTGGTGGCCGTGTATGAAAAGAGACATTTCTGAGTTTGTGGCAAAGTGTATGATTTGTCAACAAGTGAAAGCTGAGCATCAAGTGCCTTCGGGATTACTTCATCCAGTGATGGTTCCTGAATGGAAATGGGATCGGGTTACCATGGATTTTGTGACGGGGTTGCCTATGACTCCGAAAAAGAAAGATGTTGTGTGGGTTGTTGTGGATAGATTGACAAAGTCGGCTCATTTTATTCCAGTATGTGTTGATTATTCACTGGACAAGTTAGCCGAATTGTATGTTGCAGAGATAGTGAGGTTACATGGTGTGCCTATGTCTATAATATCGGATAGAGATTCGAGGTTTACTTGAGGTTTTGGAAGAAGTTGCAAGAGGCCATGGGTGCGAGGTTAAATTTCAAAGATCTTTGCGTTCCATCCACAAACAGGATGGTCAGTCTGAAAGAGTGATTCAAGTTCTCGAAGATATGCTTCGATGCTGTGTGTTAGAATTCGAAGGTAGTTGGGAGAGGTATCTACCATTGGTCGAGTTTGCCAAAAACAACAGCTACCAGTCGAGTATATAGATGGCACCGTATGAAGCTTTGTATGGTCGTAAGTGTTGGACTCCTTTGTATTGGACTGAGCTTAGTGAGAAGTGGATCCATGGGGCCGATCTTGTAAAAGAGACTGAGGAGAAGGTGAAAGTAATCCGTAATAGTCTGAAAGTTGCTCCGGACCGACAGAAGTCGTACGCGGATCTGAACAGAAAATAAATTGAGTTTGAGGTGGGTGACAAAGTGTTTTTGAAAGTGTCCCCGTGGAAGAAAATCATGAGATTTGGACGAAAAGGGAAATTGAGTCCGAGATTCATAGGGCCATATGAGATTGCAGATAGAGTTGGGCCAGTAGCATACCGGTTGTCTTAGCCGATAGAATTGGATAAGATCCATAATGTGTTCCATGTGTCGAGGTTGCGACGGTATCGCTCCGATCTTTCGCATGTAATTCCTTCAATGGGAATTGAGATAAGATCGGATATGTCTTATTAAGAGGAGTCGATTAAGATCTTGGCTCGAGAAGTGAAACAGTTGAGGAATAAGAGCATAGCCCTAGTGAAAGTGTTATGGCAGAAACACGGTGTGGAAGAGGCTACGTGGCAACTGGAAGAAAGCATGAGAGAGCAACATCCAAACCTTTTTACTGGTAAAATTTTCGAGGGCAAAAATCTCTGAAGGGGGAGAGTTGTAACATCCCGATTTAGGGCCTAGTCGGAATAGTGGTGCGAGACCACAAATCTGAGGTATATGTATGAGTTTTGAGGTTTATGCTATATTTGCATGTTAGTGTGAAAGTTTCATGAAGCAATTTTGTTAAATTGCGGTTGAATTGTCCAAAAGAACTAAATTGCAAAAGTTAGAAAATGTGAAATTCTAGAAGCTAATTGTATGAAATAGCTTTGGGTTATCAATTAGAGGTCCTTAAATAGTAATTTTCCCAAATTCTAATTTTTAGACAAAAATGGGCATGAGTGGATGGTATTGGAAAAGTTTGACTAAAGGGCATTTTGGTCATTTGTCAATTAAGTGATTAAAAAGGGAAAAAGATGATAGAATTTCATTCATCTTCTTCTCCAAGCTGCCGAAATTTGAAAGGAGCCATTGTTAGGGTTCTTCAATTTTTCAAGCTTGCTAGTAAGTGCATCCAAGCCCCGTTTTTAATATTCTTCGTATTTTTGAAGTCCTAGTAACATGAGTAAGCTATTTTTAGCTATATGTTGAGCTAGGATTGATGTTAAAAAATGTAACCATGTATGACATGCATGTATTTTGATGTTTTATGGATGAATATGAAAGCTTGATGTAGTAGAAACATCTTTTGCTAAGTGAATTCCATGAAAAATGCATGTAGGGACTAGTTTGTGAAAGTCTTGAGATTGGTCATACATGAGTGATTTAGTGAGAATTGATGATTTCTTTAGTTGAGTAAATGATTCGGCTAAGCATGAAAGGCTAGAAATTTGAATGAAAATCACTTTACGAGCCTTGAGACAAAAGTGTAAATATGAGAAAGTTTAGGGGCAAAATGGTAATTTTGCTAAAGTAAGAGATAATGGTCAATTTAGTCAATGCGTGTATTGGACGGGTTGATTTATCATTTTAGATCAAGAAAGACGAAGCCCAGATCATAACCGAGGCAAGGGCAAGGTCGTGGACTAAATTGTACATCTCCATACTTTTTGAGTACCGAGGTAAGTTTACATATGAACGATGCATTTATGCGTATACATTGTTAATGCTAGCTAATGTGTAGCATGATTGAGAACCTATTCGATTCTAGTGGAATGAATGAGATAGTAGTTGTGAATGGATGAATGTATTACAAAGTAGACATGTGAATGTGTAGTGATAATGCTTGATAGTGGGCTAAGTGCGATACCACCTTGATACTTAACAATGATGGGCTGTGTGCGATACTATTGTTAAGCATATTATTTAGTGAGCTATGTGTGGAATCACTACAATTATCCTTTGTGGTAGGCTATGTGCGATACTACCCTAAGATCTGATTGTGGTGGGCTAAGTGCAAAACCACCGAGTAATTTAGCTGTGTGGATGTATTATTGATAAATAATGATGTGTTGTATTTTGAGTAAATGTGCTATTGAGTGCAGGGGTGCATGTCAATGATTATGAGTATGTGACTCATGATGTGTTGGAGATGTGGTAAGGGATAGAAAGAGTAAGCATAGTAGTGGATGTGAATTACATATGTTAGTATAATGCTAATTGTTGTTTAGCTTATACTAGAATGCTTAAATTGTTTATGTGTAAACTTACTAAGCTCAAAGCTTACTCCTTTCTTTTCCATTCTCTTATAGAGAACAAGGATTGAATCGTGAGACGCGGATTAATCGGAAGATCGCCCACACTATCAACACACTCTAGTACATTGGACTTAATATTTTATATATAGCATGTATAGAGGCTAGACACATTAGGGTATTTTGTTGTTTTGGCTAAGATGTGTTGGCCTTTATATGGATAATCTATTTTGTATAATGCCAGAGTTGATGGCTACATTGTTATAGGGAAAGATGTATTTATCCATGTAAGATTATGTTCATTATGAGTTGGTTATGGATGTGTTGAATGAGTACTTGTTGTGTATGCTAGAGGGGTGAGAAGGGTATGACAAATAGCTTTGTTCTTGTCCATGTGGGTAGACACACGGGCGTGTGTCTAGGCCATGTGTGACACACGGTCAGCCCATGGGCATGTGACTTGGCCGTGTGTCCCCTGCATGTTAGCATTTCAAGTCAGAATAGACCACGGACTAGCCACACGGGCGTGTGCCTAGGTCATGTAAAGTGGTCAGTGTTCACCATGGGTGGAGAACACGAGAGTGTCCAGGCCGTGTCAATTTAGTCAGTGTCGACCACGGGTGGAAGACACACGCATGTCTTGAGGGTGCACGGGCGTGTCCCATTCCTTATGGGCGTGTGACCCTTGTCTGAGTGAAAGAAATTTTAAGATCGATAAAGTTTCGGTAGAGCCTCGGGAGCTCTCGTATGTATGTTTAAGACCTCGTAGGTCCTTAATGAGGTGTTTGTGGTAGCTTTTGAGACTAGTCACGTTGAGCCTAAGTGGCAATCAAGTGGTTTTAATTCGGTAATGCCTCGAGCCCAGTTCCGGTGTAGAATACGGGTAAGGGGTGTTACATAGGTGGTCTCTCTCTAGCAGCTGTATTACTTGGTCTTGCATTCTGATATTTATCTTTCTCGGGTAACTCAGGACAATCCCGAATAAAGTGATATTGCGAGTCACATCTGAAACAAGCTTTGTTATTCATCCAACAGTCTCCAAAATGCCGTCTTCCACACTGTTGACACTCAGGTTTAGTGGTTCTAAAACTACCAATGCTCGATACTGAAGTGGCTTGAGCTTTAGGACTCGTGTATTACTTTCCACGATCTCTATTAGAATACCCTACTGAAGCATTCGAACGACTATACGAATCCCATGTTTTCTTTGAAGAAGAATGATAGGGTTTACTCATTGGCCTCTTTCTCGAATCTCTAGCCTCAGAATCGGCTTTTCTGTTTTCTTTGCTAAGTTCCTCAGCTTTGCAAGCTCTGTCGACTAACACAACAAATTCTTTCAATTCTAGAATACCAACTAGAAGTCTAATGTCTTCGTTCAACCCGTCTTCGAATCGATTACACATAATTGCCTCAGTAGAGACACATTCTCGAGCGTATTTACTGAGTCTCACAAATTCTCTTACGTACTTGATCACAAACAAACGACCCTGTTTCAGTTCTAAAAATTCTTTACGCTTTTGATCAATAAACCACTGACTTATGTATTTCTTTCTGAACTCGGTTTGAAAGAATTCCCACGTGACTCTTTCTCTCGGCACCATGGATATCAAAGTGTTCCACCACTGATATGCAGTATCTCTCAAAAATGATACAGCGCATTTAACACATTCAGCTGTCTTGCAAGATAATTCATCAAATACCCGGATCGTATTCTCAAGCCAAAACTCGGCTCTCTCAGGATCATCATCAACTGTAGCTCCAATCTCTTCAGCCCCGTATTTTTAAATTTTATCAACTGGTGGCTTACTTAAACATAAAGGTTCCAAACCTTGAGGAGCTACGAGAACCGGTTGGGGAATAGGTGGGGGTGTAGTTTGCTGAGCAGCCGGATTAGTTCGGACAAACTTAGTAAACCATTCCTTCATCATTTGGAAGAAGGCTTCCTTGGCCTCTCCTCTCTGACTCCGAGATATAGGTCTAGATTCAGAGCGCATTACTTTCAACATCATCAGCCAATGCTCGATTGGGATCCACAGCTATATGAAAACACGATTTTAAACTGTCAGGAGATATCACACAATCACAGGTTATATATGGCATGTATAGCTATACTCTCACATACGCTACATTAGTCCTAGAATCGACTAAACCGTAGCTCTGATACCAATAAATGTAACACCCCTAACCTGTATCCATCGCCAGAATAGGGTTACGGAGTATTACCAGACTTAACAATTAAACAATTATAAAATTCTCATACATTTTTCATTCTAAATAAAAATCATTCACAATCAATCATATAGTCCCTAATACGAGCCTACGAGGTGCAAATCATGTATTAGAAGTGGTTAGAGGTTAAACCGATAACTTAAGAAAAAATCCTGGAAAACTTTGAAAAATTTCAAAATACAGGGGACACACGACCGTGTCACAGGCCGTTTGAACATTTGAAATGGGATCACTGGTCGTGTCTGACCCCGTGTAACTCTCTGACTTGGGTCACACGGCCAATCACACGCCCGTGTGACTAGCCTATATACCCTTCGAAATGGCTACACACGCCCGTGTGCCAAGCCGTGTGCTAGGCTAGGCCAAAACTGTAAGGTATACTGACTTATGCCACATGGCCAAGTCACATTCCCGTGTGCTGTACCATGTGGAGCATACTGACTTGATTTCTAAAAAAAACATTATTGGACACATGGTGTGTCACTTGGCCACTGACCGTGTCACACACGATCGAGACACATGCCCGTGTCTCTGCCCGTTTGGACAAAAATAGGCTATTTTCCTAGCCATCTTTCTCACCCAATTTTGCATTCATCTACACAAACCAAAATGCATATGACCACATCTTCAAATGGTATTTAAACTCATCTAAACCAAGTTCAATTCATGTTATATCAATACCATCTACCACAAGACATACAAGTATCACAATTAACCATTCAATTTCATACCAGTTTCACATTCACAAATCACCTATATGGTCATTTTCAATTATGCATTATTTTACCTAAAACCACAAGCATACTAATCTCAAATTTTAACCATTTGATACTCAAAATACCAATCCACAAACAAGCATTCGCATGGCAATTACCAACCACCTAGCAAAAGACCATTTGCACATATATATATACAACACCAATTATACCAAAATGAGCCAAATCACATGGCTATACACATAACCAAAACTTACAACATTTACAAGCCAAATCACTTGACTAAATCCATTATAAACATATAAACCATATTAACCACAACTCCTATATATGCCATATAACCAAATACATAAGTTCAAAAATACCAAAACGACAGCTGGATAGTGTGATGAGATCTCCGACAACTCCTAATTCGAGCAAGCTTCAAAAACACTATAAAACACAAAAAAGTAAACAGAGTAAGCTATAAAGCTTAGTAAGCTCGTATGCTTAATAAATAAACTTACCATTAACTACATTTCAAGCACTTAATCATATCATAATATAATTCAATTTAAATCCAAAACTTAACAAATATATTCAATCCCAAAGGTTAAACATGAATTCCATCAATTTCTTTGATTCAATGATTGTATAGTTCACGTACATACATGTACTACTTCGTATGAATCTCTAACCATTTCATATCTTCGATATACCCGTTGAACCATTTCGAATAATATTAGATACTCGGGAATCTCGCACCCTAAGTGCCAATACATAGCCGTAGCTATCTCAATTTCATATATCATATAATGCTCACTGTCGAGCTATCAACGGGTCTGCTCACACAAGCTGACGGTCAAGACGTAGCTACACGGTGCTGGTCACACAAGCTGACGAGGATCCGCAACACATGCCGGATAACTCAGCAACCGGTAGAATGTACGGACCAACACCCAAAACACATAACCCCTAATGACATGTCATTTGTATCCTATATATTCCTAAGGCTCAAACGGGATTTCATATTGTCGAATCTTCGTCGAACATTTTCATAAGGTCGTATTCACAATTAATTCAAAAATAAAGCATTTAAAACACAATTAAATTAATGCTTATTAACATACGAACTTACCTCAATCACAAATACGACGAAATGGATCGACTAGTCCAATAATTTCTTTTTCACTCGATCTAGATCCGAACTTCGCTTTTCTTTACATGCAAGGAGTCTATTGTAACACCCCTAACCCATAACCGTCGCCAGAATAGGGTTAAGAGGCATTACGAATCATTTCCGAACATTTCATATCCATTTCACAACACAAAGTCAATTATCATTCAATCATATTCAAATATAATCATATAGTCCCTTAATAAGGTCTACGAGACCATAAACACATGTTAGAAAGAGGTCAGGACTAAACCGAACACATACGAAAATTCTTAGAAATTCAAACAATTTTCAAAACATCAAAGGTCACATGGCACACGGCCTCGGACACGCCCATGTGTCCAAGCCATGGCAAAAAAAGGGCATACCTATTGACTTTTTCACATGGCCTGAGACACGCCCGTGTGCCTCACCCGTGGTCGAGCCTGAGTTGCACCACACGGCCAGTCACACGCCCATGTGTCCAGCCCGTGGTTGAGCCTAAATTGAATCAAATTACAAATTCGAAAGACACGGTCGAGCCACACGCCTGTGTGCTCAACCGTGTGGGCAATTATAGACCATTTTCAAGGCCAAACTTGCCTCCCACACATTGAATCGCCTACAAGCCTCAAATCAATACCAATTCATGTCTCAAAATTGCAACCAAACATGCCAATATAAGCATCAATCCATAATTAACCATACCATCTATAGCCATGCTCAAACTCATCTTAAATAAGTCCAACTAAAATACAAATTTCACATCCTAAATCATGTTAGCAAAACATCACTTAATCAAGCCACAAGTTCACACATAAAACATTATTTCCTTCAACTAATTCAAGCATGAAAAATACCATTTCCAACCTCACTAATTCATACCACTTTCATCATTTTCATTGCCTCTCATATGAACCATCAACATTCAACTTTCTAGCCACATCACATGGCAAGATCCAACATTACAAAACATATCATGACTTCTAGCCTATACATGCCATATACCAAATATGTACATATTTCAAAAGTATCGAAATAGATAGCTGATAGTGTGATAGAGCCGCTGATTATTCTCGGATCTGAGCTACTTTACTGACACTGTAAAACAGAGAAACAAATCACACAGTAAGCTTTCAAAGCTTAGTAAGTTCGTAATATAATAAAATTAACTCATTGAAGCAAACCAATCCATAAATTGAACCATCACATAGATAATTTACCAATGATACACAAACTCAACTATATCCAATACTCTCATAGCCATCCATTCATATACTTTCAAATTTACCAACCACATAGGTTTTGTAACACCCATTACCCGTATTCTGTACCAAAACTGGGTACGAGGCGTTACCGTACTTAACTCACACAATCATACAACTTTGGGCTATTAGGTTCGTTTCAAATTAAAACATTTCCATTCATGTGTCTATCACTCTCATAATGGACCTACGAGGCCCTGGATATGCTTCCGAATGGTTTCGGAGATAATTCGGAAGCTTCTACGCACTTAAGAAAATTTTGCCTAAACAAAGGCCACACACCCGTGGGGGAGATGACACGCCCGTATATCATCTCACACGCCTGTGTTCGACGCCCGTGGTTGACACTGACTAACTTCACACGGCCTTGGCACGCCCGTGGCCCTGGCCCGTGTGCCAAACCTTGACATTCTGACATATCCACACGGCCTATACACACGGCCGTGTACTTCAGCCGTGTGGCGAATTAAATTCCAATTACAAGGTGCAGACTTTACACGGCCTGGGCATATGCCCGTGTGCTAGCCGTGCCTCCCACACAGTCTAGACACACGCCCGTGCGTCTACCCATGTGAACGATTAGAAGGCTATCAACCAAGCCCTTTGCCACCCTACATTGCATACATACATACTCCAAATTCCATTCAACGTAATTCATGACCCAAAGACACATCTAAATATTCAATTCATATATCAATAAACACTCATAATTTCAATAGGAACTTCCATGAGTAATTTCATATTTTCATAAATAACAAAGTGAGACATCAACCATGACAATATACAAAATAGTTATCTTAAAAGGGGCCAACACATCTTGGCCAAAATAACAAAATAATCTAACTAGTCTAGCCCCTATACATGCCAGTCACAAAATCACTAAGTCTAGATATACCGAGATGAGTTGATAGTATGGGCGATCTTCTGATTATCGGCGTACCCCGACTCAGCTCTTAAACTCTATAAAACAAGGGAAAAGAAAGGGGAAGTAGCATTAAGTTTAGTAAGTTTACATGTAAACAATATAAAGTTATAGCATTACATACTAAACAAGAAACGATCCACATTCATAATTAAGCTTACTCATTTCTTCCATTTCTATATTCCAACCTTATCACTAGCTTAATGTATACATTCATTAGCATGCTTCCATGCACTTAGCACCACAATGTCACATAATACAGCACATCACAACCTCTTAGTCAATTACTCATAATCAAATTACTCGGTGGCTTCGCACTTAGCCCACCATCAGTCTTTATTAGGGTGGTATCGCACATAGCCCACCGAAAAGGTTAGTTACGGTGGTATCGCACATAGCCCACCAATTGATAAATAGACGATGGTATCGCACAGAGCCCATCATAATTAAATAACTAGGTGGTATCGCACATAGCCCACCATCAATTGTTTATTACACGTTTATATGACTATTTCGTCATTCATACAATAATTATACCATAACTACCGCATTCAATCCACTTGTATCACACATGTCCTCAGTCATGCCATGCACCAATCAACAACGACAATGTATGTATATAAAATGTATAGTTTACACATAAACTTACGTCGGTGCAAAACGTGTCAACTAACGGCTTAATCCGTAACATTGCCTTTTCCCCGGTCAAGGTTAATTTCGCGCTCTTCTTGATCTATAACAATAAAATTCATTCATTTAGATCATTCTATGATCATAATGCACCAAAATCTACACTTAGGCAAAAATGACCATTTTGCCCTTGTATTATGGCAAAATTACGATTTTGCCCCTAGGCTCGTAAATCATTTTTTTATCATATTTTCTCAATAAAAAAGCCTAGGTGAACATTTATTTCTCTTACAACTACTCACCATTCCAACTATTTCTTGCATTTATGACACAATTTAAATCTTTGCATTCTAGTCCTATTTAGGTGTTTTCATGCTAACATCTTTCACAAAAGTTGTTTCTCATCTCCCTAACATTTATTTTCTTCTATAAAACTCAGCTAACAACTCAAATAATCTCATGGCAAGTCCCTAGACTTTCAACCATATTTCAAATTAGTCCCCTCATTAGCTAGCTTAAGCTATGGGGACTCCAAAAACACAAAAATCATCAATTAAAACCACCTAAATCACTTACTTAAATATGAATTGAGTGGCTGAAAGTTTGATCCCCCAAGAGCTCTATTTCTTCTTCAATTTTTGGTGGAAAGAGATGAGTGAATAGTGAAAGATGATAGTTTTTCTTTTACCATATTTTTATTCATCATTTCTCACCTAATTTTGACTAAACATTAAATGCTCTTGTCTCCCCATACCATATGGCCGACCAACACACTCCAAAATGGCCTATTTGCACTTTAAAGTCCTCTAATTTATATTCTATAGCCATTAGGTACTTCTACCTTGAAAATTAGAACTTTCGCACTTTACGCAATTTAGTCCTTTTTCAAAATTAAGCATGCAATCATTAAAAATAAAGTACCAAAATTTTCACATAGTCATATATTAATGCTATAATGCATAAAATAACATCAAAAGAATTTCCTTAAACCTCGGATTAGTGATCCCGAGATCATCATTTTCGACTAGCCCCAAAATCGGGTCACACAACTCTCCCCCTTTAGAGATTTTCGTCCTCGAAAATCTTACCAGTAAAGAGGTTTGGATAGTGCTCTCTCATGGCTTTTTCTGGTTCCCACGTAGCCTCTTCTACGCCGTGTTTTTTCCAAAAAAGTTTTACTAAGGCTATGTCTTTATTCCTCAACTGTTTCACCTCTCGAACCAAGATTTTAATCGGCTCTTCCTCATATGTCATATCCGGTCGTACCTTAATTTCTGTTGAAGAAATCACATGCGAAGGATCGGAGCGATAACGCCTTAACATCGATACATGAAACACATTGTGCATTTTCTCTAACTCTACTGGCAAAGCCAACCGGTATGCCACTGGCCCAATCCTTTCGATAATCTCATACGGCCCTATGAATCTCGGACTCAAATTACCCTTTCGACCAAATCTCAATATTTTCTTCCACGGGGACACTTTCAGAAATACCTTGTCACCCACTTTAAACTCGATTTCATTTCTTTTCAAATCTGTATACGACTTTTGTCGGTCTGAAGCAGCTTTCAAACTATCCCGGATCACTTTCACGTTTTCTTCAGTCTCTTTAACTAGGTCGACCCCATGAATTTTCTTCTCACTAAGCTCAGTCCAATACAAAGGAGTCCGACACTTATGACCATACAAGGCTTCATACGGTGCAATCCGTATACTCGACTGATAACTATTGTTGTAAGCAAATTCGACCAAGGGTAGGTATCTTTCCCAAGTACCTTCGAACTCTAGCACCCAACATTGGAGCATATCCTCTAAAACTTAAATTACTCTCTCGGACTGACCATCAGTTTGAGGATGGAATGCGGCACTAAAATTCAACCTTGTACCCAAGGCCTCTTATAGCTTCTTCCAAAACCTCAAAGTAAATCTCGGGTCCCTATCCGAGATAGTAGATACAGGCACTCCATGTAATCTTACCACTTCCGCAATATACAACTCGGCTAACTTGTCTAGTGAATAATCAATACGCACCGGTATAAAGTGAGCTGACTTCGTTAATCTATCAACGACAACCCACACAACATCTTTCTTTTTCGGAGTCATTGGCAACCCCGTCACAAAATCCATAGTGATCCGATCCCACTTCCACTTGGGAACCATCACTGGCTGAAGCAATCTCGAAGGCACTTGATGTTTAGTTTTCAATTGTTGACAAATGAGAGATCTTGTTACATACTCCGAGATGTCCCTTTTCATTCTCGGCCACCAATAATATTTCTTCAGATCGTTGTACATTTTCGTACTGCCTGGATGTACTGACAAATAACCACTGTGTGCTTCATTTAATATCTTCCGGATCAATTCATCATTCTTATGTACACAAATCCTATCATGAAACATCAAACACCCATCCGAACTCATCCGAAAATCAGAATCCTCTCCCGATTCACACTTAGCTCTCTTAGCTTGCATCTCATTATCATTCTTTTGAGCTTCACATATCTGTTGAATAAATAGTGGCCTAGCCCTCAACTCGGCTAAAATAGGACCATCATTAGACCATGCTAAGCTCGTGCTCATAGCTCTCAAAACATACAAGGATTTCCTACTCAAGGCATCCACAACCACATTCGCTTTTCCTGGATGGTAATCGATCACTAGCTCATAGTCCTTCAATAATTTGAGCCACCGTCGTTGCCGCAAATTTAAATCCTTTTGATCCATCAAATACTTCAAACTCTTATGATCCGTGAAGATTCGGCACTTCTCTCTATATAAGTAATGTCGCCAAATCTTTAACGCGAAAACAATCGCGGCCAATTCCAAGTCATGAGTCGGATAATTTTTCCCATGCGGTTTTAGGCCGCTCGGCGTGCGACTACCTTACCCTCTTGCATCAACACACAACCGAGACCATTTAACGATGCGTCATCAGAGACCACAAACTCTTTCCCGATTCTCGGTTGAACTAAAATCGGCACCTCAGTCAACAATGTTTTTAATCTCTCAAAACTCTGTTGACATCTTTCAGTCCATTCGAACTTAATATCTTTGTGCAATAGTTTCGTCATCGGGGTAGCAATCATGGAGAACCCCTTCACAAAACGTCTGTAATACCCCGCTAAACCCAAAAAGCTTCTGACTTCTGACACGTTTCTCGGCGGTTTCCACTCCACAATAGCTGAGATCTTACTCGGGTCAACTCTAATACCATCACCAGACACAATTAGTCCTAGAAATCTGACCTCTCGGAGCCAAAATTCACTCTTGGTAAATTTAGCATATAACTGTTTGTCTCTTAAAGTCTGTAAGACAATCCTCAGATGTTCCGCATGATCACCTTCATCTCGAGAATAAATCAATATGTCATAAATAAAGACAACCACAAACTTGTCTAAATATGGTCGGAAGACACGGTTCATTAAGTCCATAAAAATCGCAGGGGCATTCGTTAAACCGAATGGCATGACCAGAAACTCGTAATGGCCATACCTTATCCGAAATGTGGTTTTCAGCACGTCTTGCTCCTTAACCCTCAACTGGTAATAGCCAGACCTCAGGTCTATCTTGGAGAACACCGTAGCTCCCTTCAGTTGATCAAATAGGTCATCTATCCTTGGTAAAGGATACTTATTCTTCACCGTCACCTTGTTGAGTTGTCTGTAGTCTATACACAATCTGATCGACCCATCCTTCTTCTTTACAAAAAGCATCGGAGCACCCCACGGTGAATAGCTCGGTCTTGCAAAACCCTTGTCCGTTAACTCTTTCAACTGAACCTTCAGTTCTTTCAACTCTAGTGGGTCCATCCTATACGGAGTAATCGAAATAGGTGATGTTCCCGGAACTAACTCAATTCCAAACTCGACCTCTCTAACTGGAGGCAGTCCGGGTAACTCTTTCGGGAATACATCTGGATACTCGCATACAACCGACACTATTTCAATCTTTACTTCAGACTCTTGAGTATTTAACACGAAAGCGAGATCAGACTCGTACCCTTTTCTCAAATATTTCTCAGCCATCATGGAAGAAATCATCCCCAGTAAACTATCTGACCCACCTGATTCAACTCGAATAACATCTCTATTTTCACATTTCAACTCAATAAATTTACTACCACAATTCGCTAAAACACTATGGGTAGTCAACCAATCCATGCCAAGAATCAAGTCAAATTCATTAAACAGCAACAACATAAGGTTTGCTGGAAAACAATGACCCCTAATTGTCAAAGGACAACTTCTACACACCTTGTCAACTAGCACATGTTTACCTAACGGGTCTGACACCTTTACCACTAATTCCGTAGAATCAACAGTCATACTTAAACTAGATGCCAATCTCATGCAAATATAGGAATGGGTAGACCCCGGATCAATCAAAGCAATAACAAAGGTGTCATAAAGAGAAAAAGTACCCGTTATTACATCTGGAGATGATGCCTCTTCGCGAGCGTGAATGGCATAAGTCGTTGCAGGTGCCCGACCCTCTGGCCTCACAACAGAGGCTCGTGATGCACCTTTACCACTAGTCCAACCTCCCGGGTTCTTTTGTGGCCTACCCCTAGAAGATGCACTATTTGATCTTATCTCTTGCTTCCTCTCTTTGTTATCCTTCTCAGGGTAGTTTCGGATGAAATGGTCGGGGGATCCACACTTATAACAATTCCGGTTGTTTCCCCAACACTCCCCAGTGTGATGTCTGCCACAACTTGGGCACTTCGGGTTGGACTTTGAATTGCCCACACTTGCCATCGAGGTGGCTTGAACTCTTGAACCCGAGTACGTGTTGCCTCGCTCTATTTGCAAAAATCCAACTGATGCGGTCGTTCGAGGATTCACTTCCTTGGACCTCTTCGATTGAGCTTGGTAAGATTTACTCATCGGCCTTTTCCTTGCATCCAAGGCCTCACTCACGGCTTTCCTCTTTTCCTTAATCAATTCTTCGGCCTTACTCGCCCTATCCACCAATACCACAAATTCTTTTAGTTCTAAAATCCTGACTAAAAGTCTGACATCCTCATTTATCCCATCTTCAAACCTCTTGCATAAGATAGCTTCTGTTGACACACATTCTTGTGCGTACTTACTGAGCTTAACAAATTCACGCTCATATTCCGCCACAGTCATTTTTCCTTGTTTTAACTCAAGAAATTCCTTCCGTTTCTGATCAACAAATCGCTGACTGATATACTTCTTACGAAACTCTTCCAAAAAGAAGTCCCACGTTACTCTCTCTTTAGGAACTACTGATGTCAACGTTTCCCACCAATGGTATGCCGAGTCCCTCAGTAAAGAGACGGCACATTTTAAACTCTCCTCAGGTGTACAGGAGAGTTTGTTAAATACTCTCATCGAGTTCTCAAGCCAGAATTCCGCCCTCTCAGGGTCATCATCGATATTAGCTCGAAAGTCCTCAGCCCCTTGCTTCTGGATTTTGTCTACCGGGGGCTTAGTTGTCCTTACTAAGTCTATACCTTGGGGAGCCACAGGAACTGGCTGAGGTATAGGAGGGGGAGGAGGAGGTTGGGCATTGGGGTTTGCTCGCACATACTCCGTGTACCAGTTACTCATCATTTGGAGAAAGGCTTCCCGAGCCTCGTCTCCTTAACCCCTAGTCTCGGGTCCATTCTGCACAGGCGCGGTCCCTTGCAAGGGAGTCACGCAGACATTACTACGCTCATCATCGTATTCATTGATCGGGATCCATACACTATATATAAACAAAGTTTCAAATCATGAGAAGCCACCACACTATCATTATACGCTTATGGCATGTATAGCTAGACTCCCAGACACGCTACGGTAGTCCTAGAACTGACTAAACCATAGCTCTGATACCACTAAATGTAACACCCCTTACCCGCATTCTGTACCGGAACTGGGTACGAGGCGTTACCGTACTTAACTTACACGATCATACAACTTTGGGCTATTAGGTTCGTTTCAAATTAAAACTTTTCCATTCATGTGTCTATCACTCTCATAATGGACCTACGAGGCCTTGGATATGCTTCCAAATGGTTTTGGAGATAATTCAGAAGCTTCTACGAACTTAAGAAAAATTTGCCTAAACAAGGGCCACACGCCCGTGGGGGAGATGACACGCCCGTATATCATCTCACACGCCCGTGTTCGACACCCGTGGTCGACACTGACTAACTTCACACGGCCTTGGCACGCCCGTGGCCCTGGCCTGTGTGCCAAACCTTGACATTTTGACATATCCACACAGCCTATACACACGGCCGTGTACTTTAGCCGTGTGGCGAATTAAATTCCAATTACAAGGTGCACACTTCACACGGCCTGGGCATACGCCCGTGTGCTAGCCGTGCCTCCCACGTGGTCTAGACACACGCCCGTGTGTCTACCCGTGTGAACGATTAGAAGGCTATCTACCAAGCCCTTTGCCACCCTACATTGCATACATACATACACCAAATTCCATTCAACGTAATTCATGACCCAAAGACACATCTAAATATTCAATTCATATATCAATAAACAGTCATAATTTGCAATAGGAACTTCCATGAGTAATTTCATATTTTCATAAATAACAAAGTGAGACATCAACCATGACAATATACAAACTAGTTATCTTAAAAGGGGCCAACACATCTTGGCCAAAATAACAAAATAATCTAACTAGTCTAGCCCCTATACATGCCATACACAAAATCACTAAGTCTAGATATACCGAGATGAGTTGATATTGTGGGCGATCTTCTGATTATCATGCACTACTTACTCAGCTCTTGAACTCTATAAAACAAGGGAAAAGAAAGGAGAAGTAAGCATTAAGCTTAGTAAGTTTACATGTAAACAATATAAAGTTATAGCATTACATACTAAACAAGAAACGATCCACATTTATAATTAAGCTTACTCATTTCTTCCATTTCTATATTCCAACCTTATCACTAACTTAATGTATACATTCATTAGCATGCTTCCCTGCACTTAGCACCACAATGTCACATAATACAAAGACATCACAAACTCTTAGTCAATTATTCATAATCAAATTACTCGGTGGTTTCGCACTTAGCCCACCATCAGTCTTTATTAGGGTGGTATCGCACATAGCCCACCGAAAAGGTTAGTTACGGTGGTATCGCACATAGCCCACCAATTGATAAATAGATGATGGTATCGTACATAGCCCATCATAATTAAATAACTAGGTTGTATCGCACATAGCCCACCATCAAGTGTTTATTACACGTTTATATGACTATTTCGTCATTCATACAATAATTATACCATAACAACCGCATTCAATCCACTTGTATCACACATGTTATCAGTCTTGCCATGCACATATCAACAACGATAATTTATGTATATAAAATGTATAGTTTACACATAAACTTACCTCGGTGCAAAACGTGTCAACTAACGGCTTAATTCGTAACCTTGCCTTTTCCCCGGTCAAGGTTAATTCCGTGCTCTTCTTGATCTATAACAATAAAATTCATTCATTTAGATAATTCTATGATCATAATGCACCAAAATCTACACTTGGGCAAAAATGACCATTTTGACCTTGTATTATGGCAAAATTACGATTTTGCCCCTAGGCTCGTAAATCATTTTTTATCACATTTTCTCAATAAAAAAGCCTAGGTGAACATTTATTTCTCTTACAACTACTCACCATTCCAACTATTTCTTGCATTTTGACACAATTTAAATCTTTGCATTCTAGTCCTATTTAGGTGTTTTCATGCTAACATCTTTCACAAAAGTTGTTTCTCATCTCCCTAACATTTATTTTCTTCCATGAAACTCAGCTAACAACTCAACTACTCTCATGGAAAGTCCCTAGACTTTCAACCACATCTCAAATTAGTCCCCTCATTAGCTAGCTTAAGCTTTGGTGACTCCAAAAACACAAAAATCATCAATTAAAACCACCTAAATCACTTACTTGAATATGAATTGAGTGGCTGAAAGTTTGATCCCCCAAGAGCTCTATTTCTTTTTCAATTTTCAGTGGAAAGAGATGAGTGAATAGTGAAAGATGATAGTTTTTCTTTTACCATATTTTTATTCATCTTTTCTCACCAAATTTTGACTAAACATTAAATGCTCTTGTCTCCCCATACCATATGGCCGGCCATCACACTCCAAAATGGCCTATTTGCACTTTAAAGTCCTCTAATTTACATTCTATAGTCATTAGGTACTTCTACCTTGAAAATTAGAACTTTCGCACTTTACGCAATTTAGTCCTTTTTCAAAATTAAGCATGCAATCATTAAAATTATAGTACCAAAATTTTAACATAGTCATATATTAATGCTATAACGCATAAAATAACATCAAAATAATTTGCTTAAACCTCGGATTAGTGATCCCGACATCACTGTTCTGACTAGCCCCGAAATCGGGCTGTTACAGGTTTCATACATACATTTGCCAACACCTAGTTTACAACCAAATTTTACCATTCAATGCTCGATACTTCATTTCGATCAATCTTCTTTATCTCTTTGATTCCATCGCACACTTAGTGCCCAATTCGTAGCCGAAACTAAATTTTCATCGCACACTTAGTGCCTCAATATAAACTGAACTCAATTTGGTATCGCACACACAGTGCTAATCAGTATAGCTGAAGCTTCCTTTACCTCGCACACATAGTGCTATTCAACTCTGTCTCAATTTCAATTTCGCACACTTAGTGCCACATTTCTCAATCTCATACATTTAACATTTCTAATTCAATAATTATACATTCATTCAATTCACATCACATAGATATAATTTAACAACTAGTATTACATCCGAACTTACCTCGGACGTCGAAATATTGAAACTAGTCGATTAATCGAGTACTTTGTCTTTGCCTCGATCTCGATCCGAATTTCTCCTTTCTTGGTCTATACATATTCAAATTTAGCTCATTCAATCACCAATTCATTCAATTTAATCCTAACACAGATATTTAGGGCATTTTACAAAATAGCCCTCACATTTTCACATTTCGACACTTTAGTCCCTAATTCATCAAATCACAAAATACACAAAATTTCTATTCACATAAGCGTAGCTGAATTCTCCCCATGCTAATACAAGCCCACACATTTAAATTATTTCACATTTTAGTCTCTCAATTTACACTTTTCTCAATTTAGCCCAAATTACTCAATTTCACTAAAAATTCAAACACAAACTGTGTTAACCCAACACTAAGCTTTCATATTTCACCAACTAACAACACAAAGCTCAGATATTCATCAATGGCATATCTCAAAATCACCATCAATTTCTAAAATTAAAGCATGGGTTTTGAAGAACACGAAGCAACAATCATAAAAACGTAAAAATTATTAAAAACCGAGCTCAAAACATACCTTGATTTTGAGCAACTATGGCCGAATACCCCAAAGCCCTATATCTTTCTTTTTCTTTCAAGTTTCAGCAAGGATGGATGAATAATGCCACTATCTTCTTTCTTTTATTTTATTATAATAACATATAATATGTTATTAATTATTAACCTTTAAAAATCAATATAAAATACTATATATTTTACCCTTATGCCGTCCAACACATTGTAAAATGAGCTAATTGCAACATAAATCCTCCAAATTATAAAGACAACAACAATTAGGCACTTAACAATCAGCACACAGCATTTTACATTTTATGCGATTAAGTCCTTTTTGCTAATTAAGCATACAATCGATAAAATTTTCACACAGAAATTTCACACATGCTTAATAACATACTGTAAACACCAAGAATAATATTAAAATATTATTCTGACCTCGAATTTGTGGTCTCGAAACCACTTTTCCAACTAGGGTCTAAATCAGGCTGTTACAACTCTCCCCCCTTAGGGATTTTCGTCCCCGAAAATCTTACCAGTGAATTGGTGTAGATATTGCTCTCTCATAACGTTTTCAGGTTCCCACGTAGCCTCTTCTACTCCGTGTTTATGCCACAACACTTTCACTAAGAAAATTCTTTTGTTTCTCAATTCTTTGTTCTCTCGTGCCAAAATTTGAATCGGTTCTTCACTATACGATAAATCTGACTGAATTTCAACCTCAGTAGGAGCAATCACATGAGACGGATCAAACTTGTACCGTCGAAGCATCGACACATGGAACACATTATGAATCTTTTCTAACTCAGGTGGCAACATCAATATATAAGCAACCGACCCTATTCGTTCAATGAACTCATACGGCGCGATGAACCTCGGACTCACCTTGCCTTTTCGACCAAATCGAAGTTTTTTCTTCCACGGAGACACTTTCAAAAACACTTTGTCACCAACTTCAAATTCAATAGATTTTCGTTTCAAATCTGCATAGGACTTCTGATGATCTGAGGCCGCTTTCAAACTGTCATGAATCACCTTTACTTTCTGTTCAGTCTCTTTTATCAAATCAACTCCGTGAATTTTATTCTCACTCAGCTAAGTCAAATATATTGGAGTTCAAAGATTTTGATGATAAAAGAGCCTCATACGGTGCCATTTTAATGCTAGATTGAAAACTATTATTGTTTGCAAATTCAATCAACGGTAAATGCTTTTCCCACGTACTTTCAAAATCAAGAATACAACACCTCAACATATCTTCAAGAATTTGAATGATCCGCTCGGATTGACCATCCGTTTGTGGATGAAATGCAGTACTGAGATGCAGCTTTGTGCCTAACGCCTCTTGCAGTTTCGTCCAAAACCGCGAGGTAAATCTCGAATCTCTGTCAGACACAGTAGATAGTGGCACCCCGTGCAATCTCACAATCTCAGAGGTATACAATTTAGCTAACTTATCAAGTGAATAATCTGTTCTCACCAGAATAAAATGAGCCGATTTCGTCAATCTGTCAACTATCACCCAGATTGCATCTTTTTTTCCCAGAGATAAAGGCAATCCCGACACAAAGTCCATCGTGATCCTCTCCCATTTCCACTCAGGAATCATTATAGGTTGTAAAAAACAAGATGGAACCTGATGTTCAGCTTTAACTTGCTGACAAACTAAACATTTCGAAACAAACTCTGAGATATCCCATTTCATACCATGCCACCAATAACATTATTTTAGATCGTTATACATTTTTGTACTCCCCGGATGAACAGTCAAACGACTATTGTGAGCTTCGTTCAAAATCAGCTGAATCAACTCTGAATTCCTTGGAACACAAATCCGATATCTGAATCTCAAACAATCATCGTTATCAACTCAAAATTCTGAATCAGAATTCAAATCATATTGATCTCGTTTAGCCATCATTTCAGCATCCCCTTTTAGTGCATCGCAAATCTGACGTACGAACATCGGCCTTACTTTCAACTTAGCCAAAACTGAATCATCATCACATAGATCTATCTGAGTACTCATAGCTCGCAAAGCACATAAAGACTTTCGACTTAAGGCATCAACAACAACATTAGCTTTGGCCAGATGATAATCAATCACAAGTTCATAGTCTTTTAACAATTCTAACCATCTTCTCTGTTGCAAATTCAATTCTTTCTGAGTCATCAGATATTTCAAGCTCTTATGATATGTAAAAATATGACATTTCTCTCCAAATAGGTAATGACGCCAAATCTTCAATACGAATACAATCATGGCTAATTCAAGATCATGCGTTAGATAGTTCTTTTCACGCGGCTTTAACTGCGTCGAAGCATAAGCAATGACTTTGCCTTCTTGCATCAGCACACAGCCCAATCCATTCAACGATGCGTCACTGTAAACTATGAATTCTTTTCCCAATTCAGGTTGAACTAACACTGGTGCTTATTTCAACAATGTTTTCAACTGTTCAAAACTCTGCTGGCACTTTTCTGACCACTCGAATTTAACATCTTTATGTAGCAACTTCGTCAACGGAGTCGCAATCATCGAGAAACCTTTCACAAACCGCCTATAGTATCCTACCAAATTCTTAAAACTACTGACTTGCATACACATTTCTCGGAGGCTTCCATTCTAAAATTGCTGAGATATTACTCTGATTAACTCGTATTCCCGCAGCTGATACAATATGCCCCAGAAAACCAACCTCACTCAGCCAAAACTCACATTTGCTGAACTTTGCATACAATTGCTTCTCACGCAGAGTCTGTAACACAATTCTCAAATGCTCGACATGTTGCGTCTCATCACATGAATAAATCAAAATATCATCAATGAACACCACAACAAAACGATCCAAATACGGTCTAAATATCTAATTCATCAAATCCATAAACACTGCAGGAGCATTCGTTAGTCCAAATGGCATAACTAAGAATTCATAATGTCCGTACCTCATACTGAAAGCAGTTTTTGGTACATCTGATTTTTTATCTCGTAGCTGATAATAACCCGATCTCAAATCTATCTTAGAAAACACTGTAGCTCCTTTCAGTTGATCAAACAAATCATCAATACGTGGCAGGGGATACTTATTCTTTACCGACACTTTGTTCAACTATCGACAATCAATACACATCCTCATAGTGCCGTCTTTCTTTTTCGCAAACAACACAGGAGCACCCCAGGGCGAGAAACTTGGTCGTTCAAATCCTCTATCTGTCAACTCTTGCAACTGAGACTTTAACTCTTTCAGCTCTGTTGGTGCCATTCTATACGAAGCTATTGAGATAGGAGTCGTCCATGGCACTAAATCAATGCGAAATTCAACTTCCCGTATCGAAGGTATTCCTGGTAGTTCTTCAAGAAACACATCAGGGAATTCACAAACCACAGGCACAGATTCAACTTTCTTTTTTGTCACTTTTGTATCAATCACATATGCAAGATAAGCTTCACAACCCTTTTTCACATTGTTCAAAGCTTTCATTGATGATATAACAGCCGACAACCCATTTAAATCACTGGATTCAATTCGAACTATCTCACCATTCTGACTTCTCAAATTAATACTCTTTCGTTTATAATTCACTATAGCACTATGCAAAATGGGCCAATCCATACCCAGAATAATATCAAATTCATCAAAAGGTAGCAACATCAAATTAGCCGGAAAGTAGATATCTCGAAACATCAATGGGTAGTTCTTGCACACTTTATCCACCAAAACACACTTGCCTAAGGGGTTCGATACTCTAATCATAAACTCAGTAGACTCAACAGGTAGAGTCTTACTTGATACTAGATTCACACACACATAGGAATGAGTAGAACCTGAATCTATCAATGCAATCACATCAGTATCAAATAGAGTAAAAGTACCAGTAATGACGTCTAGAGATGACGCTTCCTCTCATGCGCGTATAGCATAGGCTCCGGCAGGTGCTCTCGCCTCTTATCTCACAACTGTATCAGTAGTCCCTTTTTGACTTCCACTCACATTCCTGGTATTTCTAGGTGGTCTACCCCTAGCCATCATATTACTCGGTCTCGCACTCTAAACATTTTCTTCCTCAGCTAACTTTGGGAAGTTTCGAATGAAGTGATCTCGTGATCCACACTTATAACAAGTTCGATTATTGTACTTTCCCCAGCATTCTCCCACATGTCATCTTCCACACTGTCTACACTCTGGCTTGTTGCTTTTAACACTACCAACACTTGGTTCAGTTAGAATTTGAGCTCTTGGTCCAACACTTTGTCTCACCCAATCTCTACTCTGGATGCCTGCATTTAAAATATTTGAGCGATTGCTTGCATCTCTAAATTTCTTCGTTGAAGGTTGAGACGACTTACTCATCAATCTTTTTCTTTTATCTCTAGCCTCAGAATCAGTTTTCTTCTTTTCTTTCTTAAGCTCTTTGGCTTTGCAGGCTCGTTTAACTAACACAACAAACTCATTTATGTCAAGTATTCCAACCAACAATTTAATGTCTTCATTCAGCCCTTAAATGAAATGTTTACACATAGTAGCTTCGGTCGAAACACATTCCTGTGCATACTGGCTCAATCTCAAAAACTCCCGTTCATATTTCGTAACTAACATACGGCCCTGTTTTAGCTCTAGAAACTCTTTACGTTTTTGATCTATAAATCGTAGACTGATATACTTTTTCAAAATTCAACTTGAAATAAATCCCAGGTGATTCTCTCTCTCGAAACCACAGATATCAACATTTTTCACCAATTATATGCCGTATCTCTCAATAAGGAAATAGCATATTTAATGAATTCATCAGGAGTCAACGACATCTCATCGAACACTCGAATTGTATTCTCAAGCCAAATGTAACACCCCAAATTTGGGCCTATTGGGCTTTGGGCTTTGGGACTTAGAAAATTTTTAAGTGAATGAGAAAATGACAATTGGCATGTGAGCTTTGAGGGTTAGTGAATTTTGAGTGTCTAGGGGTGTTGGATATGTCCTGGGATCAAGTAAGGGTATAGAAAAAATTTTGGTTTTAGCCCCAAGGGAATTGTGACTTCAGTTAGTAGGCCTTTTAAATAAATGAAGAAGAAAATGACACAAAAGAGCTTGTGGTGTAGTGGCAAAGTGGCGCCACTTAGGGAGCAAGGAGGTGGCGTCATTAGCAGGCAATGGAGTCCAAGGTTTGAGTAGTGGCATGGTATTTTATTGGGGTATTTATTTTGCTGTCAGGACGGCTAGGGTTTGTGTTGCAGTGAAAGTCTGATGGATGAGAGGTTTTAAATGGTCATGGAGAAATTGTAGGAAGAGATCGTGGAGAAAAATTAGGAGATGAGATATGTGGTAGAGGTGGAGCCAAATTGGGAATATGGGGGTAGGAAATTCAGTTATAGGCTATATATAGGTGCCGATTTGGGAATTCTAGGGTAATGCCAAAATTGTTTTTTTTCCTTTAGCCGAATTCCTCATTTTTGAGTTGCCGAAACACTTTTCTCTCTCTAAGTACTCAGAAGTCGAATCTTCCATACCTTTTCTTCTCAAATTCTCTTCTGATTCACCTTTGGTTTTAGCCGATTCCTTCTTCTCTTCTTCTTCTTATTTGTGCCGAATAACCTTTTCCACAATACTAATCTCAAAAATTGAATACCTCTTGGGCCGATTGCTTATTGGGTAAGTATTCTCTATTTTGGTTTAGGTGTTGGCCGAATGGTCATAAGTAGGGAAAGGGGGACTTGTGTTGGATACAAGTCACCTATTATTCTATTTTTAATGATTAAGAATGATGTAGATTTAGGAGATACACGTGAGTAGTGATCAAAGAAGAGCTATTAAGGCTTGGTGTTTCAGGTAAGGTTAAGGTTAGACTTCGGCTTTTTGGTAAAGTATTCGATAAGTTTATGTGATTAATCATTGAGTGACATCGTTTCTAGGGTAGTGGCTAAGGAGACCGCAGCGTGTTTTGTTATCAGGTGTGTACATACACTATACACACACAATGGATTGGGAAATCCCAAAATCCTGAAAGTTTGGCTTCGATAGTCTTGCGAGTTTGCGAACACTCGTATGGAGGAAATGGAATCGATAATAGAGACCCCATGAGCAATCTCATGGACTTGGGTCGTGTTTTGGCCAATCGGGCCAGGATGGGCAGAATGGGCTCGATGGGCCGTAGGCTCAAAATAGGCGAATTTGATGATTTGGTAATAAGTGATGAGATAGTCATGCTGGTTACATGGCTTGGAATTGATTTGGGCCAGATGGGCCATATGAATGTGATTCGGCCAGGTGGGCCATATGAATATGATTTGGGCCTAATGGGCCATACGAATGAGATTAGGCCTGGTGGGCCATATGAACGTATATGAATTTGTTTGGGCTTTGTAAGGGGTCTTAGGCTTAGTATTTGGTGAATTGCTTAACCTGCATAAAACTTAATTTATTAACTAATTGTGATCGTGGACAAGTCATAAGGTTAAGGTGTGGCAATGGGTATATACATGTCTAGGAGTGGATCTAGGAGAGCTTGGTACTTAAGCTTGTCTTAATGACCCACCTCCTCTTCTCTCGAATCCTACCCGTGCATAGTATTTGTTCACTTTAGCCAACGAGGACTTGATAACGCCAAGGTAAGTAATAGACCCATAACACCGAGAAATGATCAAAATGCCCCTAAGGGCAAAAATGACTAAAATGCCCCTATGTGTCGAATGTAAGACATATAGATGTTACATGTACATTTGCTGCATTCATATGACATTCTGTTTAGGTTGCATTTGGGTTGGGAATTATGGAACGGAGGAAGTATATGAGGATTGCATGGTTGCTTGACAACTGTGGATCCACCGATGGCTTCTTAAGCCCATTATATGATAAGCAGCTTTGCTGCAATGTTAGGTAGTACCGCAACAAGGCTACCCTTGAAGTGTATTGGATGGGTGGGTCGATTTAGAAATCCCCACAGATGTGTTTCCGTTGGATGGAGACGAAGTGTATCGGATGGATTATTTGGGGAGGGTTTGCACAGCATTGCGTGTATGATATGGTTATGTTATTAATATGATATGTATGCGATTTGTTTGACGCGGGTCGTACACACTGAGTTTTCAAAAACTCACTCCCTCTTTTATTTTTCTCAGGTGATCCTCAGTAGGCGGTTCGACAGATGGAGGGACTTAGAGGTGGCCAACTAGTAAGACGATCAGACTTGTTTTCTTAATATCTAAATTCTAGATTTTAAGTGATTTATTTTAAGTTATTTTATTTTGGCTGGTAATAAGGCTTGCCCTCTAGTTATTATTCCATTACTTTCACTATGCATTGAAATTCTGAAACGGAACCTGGTTTTATTTCTTTTAAGGATATTTCAAGTTTTTGAAAATAATTGTGTTTTAAGAGCGAGCTTCCGCTGAAAAAGGAAATTTTTACTTAGTAACAAGGAAATGGTTTTTGGCTACACCTCGTTTTGAAAGCAAACTGGATTTTACCTAACTTTTCTCTAGAAGGGTTTTCAATGAAAATAAGGTTTTCGCAAAAACACTTCAATGTGACACGTCGGATTCGGGCCTAACTTCTAGGCCGGGTTTGGGGTGTTTCATTTAGTGGTATCAGAGCCTAGTTGCAAAGCTCGTGCTGTGAAATGGGCCTTATTACTTGGGTTTAAAAAAATTATTTTTGGATTGGATCGAAATGTTTTAGAAATTCTTGTGATGTGGCACACCGAGTCTCCGACGTCGAACCAAGTAAGGTCTCTTATTATTAAGCTTGGTTAACTTGATATACCGTAGATAGTTAGAGGGCTACTTTAGATGATTATACTAAAGCTTTTTAGTTAGAGTGAAACTAAAGCCCGTAGGAACTTGAAACTGTAGAGGATTTGCAAAAACAACCTCTTTACTTAATACTATCATAAAACATCGGCTTAATTACTGAAACTAACTAAAATTTCATAAAATTCCTAATTTAGATGATACAAGAATCAACGATGAGTGCTAGAAGAGGTGCAAGGAGTCGCGGCAGAGGTCGTGGAAGTGTTAGGGCTGGATCGTCGGCATCGGGCCATATGCGCAACGTTGAAGTAGAAGAGGCTCCGGCCTCACCCGAGGCTGAGACTGGACCATATGATCGGGCTGCGGGGGATGACGCACTGTTGCAGGTAATGCTGAGGATTTTGGAAAGGGTCGCTGGGCCCAATAATGGTACGGTAGTCGGGGTCTGCCCGAGAGACGACGATCTAATGGGGCTGAAGTCTTTAAAGGTATTGCTGGTGTGGCTCCTAACGTGGCTGAATACTGGTTGGAGGCCACTGAGAGGATAATGGAGGATTTGGACTGCTCACCTGAGCAAAAGTTGAAAGGGGCAGTGTCGCTGCTTAGGGAGGAAGCATATCAGTGGTGGTTGACAGTGAAAGAGGGTACCCAATCTGAGCAGATCACTTGGGAGTTTTTCAAAACTGTGTTTCAAGGGAAGTTCGTGGGTGCAAGCTATGTTGATGCTAGAAGGAATGTAACACCCCATACCCGAGTCCGAGGCTTTGACCGGATACGAGACATTATTATGCTTGAACTTGCTTAATTATGTACTTATGGGCTATAAAATTTCGTTTTGAAATAAGAACTTCTCTTTCTTAATCAACTTGTACTTTTCATGGGCCTACGAGGCCTTAAACTCATGTCCGTAAACTTTCATAACTCAATCGAAAACTTTTCATTGAAACAGGGGTCACACGCCCATGTGAGTTGGGACACGCCCGTGTAACCCTGAGACACGCCCATGGCACGCCCGTGGTCCTAGCCCGTGTGAAAAACATTAGCATTCTGACTTATAACACACGATCAGGCACACGCCTATGTTCTAACCGTGTGTCATGCACGGCCTTAACACACGGCCGTTGGATTAGTTCGTGGCCTATTCTTACTTATAAGACTAAGGTGCAGTTTATGCACGGCCTAGACACACGCCCGTGTGTCTAACCGTGTGGGCACTTAAAGGCTATTTTCCAAGCCAATTTTCATCCTAAAATTAAGACTAAACTCAAGCTCAATTCAGCAACTCAATTATTACATCTTTCATGAACAATATAACATGCTTCATTGATTTTAATAACATACATACTTAGTCAAACTTGGCCAATCACTTAGCCATTTACAAAAGAATAATAAACTTGATGTACCCATACTTTTGCCTTTTCTAAGACATATACTCAAAATGAAATGTTTCCTATACATGCCATACTTAATGTAAACAACTTGGCTATACCAAAATAGCGATTGATAGTGTGTCTCCGAGTCTCAGATGACAATGATCCACGAGATTAGCTTGCAGGTAACTACATGGAAAGAAAGAATAAAAGACGTAAGCATTTAGCTTAGTAAGTTTGCAAATAATGCAAATAACAACATACTTGCTTAAATTAACCCATTTGACATAAACAATGGTATCATAATTTCAGCTATAAAGCTTACTTGCTCATACTTGATTCTTACATATCTCATGATACTTACTAGTCTCATACTTGTGAGGTAAACAAGGTACTGTATCACTTGATCACATTGATCAAAGATGCATTTACATAATAATCATAATCTCTAATTTATCATTCATAACATGAATAATACACGTTTTCACTTGATAATAACTTTACTTACTTAGCTTTCTTTGTTATCTCTTTGGAGCTAAACTCGTTTGTCCGATGAATTTATATGAATAACCGAGATACTAAATCTCATCTAAATTTCGAGGCCATGACTTAACATGGACTTATACTAAGTCTTTCTTGTTCTCACCAATGCCATGCCTTAACTTGGACTTATATGGGATCTCTTTCTCTTGATAACTTTTCAATGCCAAGCTTACCTTGGTCTTACATGGTAACTTGTTCAATGCCAAGCTTGCCTTGGACTTACATGATAACTTGTTCAATGCCAAGCTTGCCTTGGACTTACATGATAACTTACTCAATGCCAAGCTTGCCTTGGACTTACATGATATCTTGCTTGCATGCCGATGCCATGCCTCAGCTTGGTCTTATACGGACTTTCTTGTTTCATGTGGTAGATCGAGTATCCTAAGCTATTCAACTTCAATCGGGGCTTTCTCATGCTTGGTTTCATTAATTTCTTTGTTTAACATAACATTAAACCTTTTCATAATAACATTGTACATTATACTAAGCAATTCAATGATATAAATCATAAAGCTTAGAAATCATACAAACTTACCTCAATATACAAAATGTAGTTAGGTATGCAATTTAGTCCTCAACCTTGTTCTTGCCTCGGTTTCGATCCGGGCTTTGTTTTTCTTGATCTATAGTCATAAATAGATCATTTAATATTCACATTGACTAAATTGACCCTTTACTCATACTTGGGCAAAATTACTATTTTGCCCCTATACTTTCTCATATTTGTACTTTTGCCCCAACGCTCGAAAAATAATTTTCATTCAACTTTCTTAGACTATATGCTTAGCTGATTCATTTTCTCTACTATAGCCATTATCAATTCTCATTCTTTCTAATAGGTATGACTAATTTCAAAACTTTTACAAACTAGTCCCTATGCTCATTTTTCATGAAATTCACTTAGAAAAAGATGTTTATCTAACATCAAACTCTCATAAACTTCCATAAAACATCCTTTAACAAGCATACCATTCATGGGTAGATTTTTGAGCATGCATCTTAGCTGACTTTATAGCTAAAAATAGCTAATTCAATATACGAGAACTTCAAAAATACGAAGAATATTAAAAACGGGGCTAAGATGAACTTACTAGCAAGCTTGAAAAAAATGAAGAACCCTAGCTATGGAGTCTCCAAATTTTCGGCACAAGAGGAAGAAGATGAATAGATTTTTATCATCTTTTTCCTATTTTAATCACTTATTAGGCTAATGACCAAAATGCCCTTCTCTTTAAATTTTTTTATTTTACTAACTCATGTCCATTTTTGTCCAAAAATTATAATTTGGGAAAATTGCTATTTAAGGACTCATAATTAATATTCTAAAGCTATTTCATACAAAAAGCTTCTAGAAACTCATATTTTGCAACTTTTGCAATTTAGTCCTTTTTATCATTTCATGTCGGTTTCAAAAATTTCTACATGGAACTTTAGTACTATGATGCAAACATGTCTTAAACCTTAAGAACTCAATTTCATCGACTTTGGTTTGTGGTCTCGCACCACTATTCTGACTAGGCCCGAATCGGGATGTTACAATTCTCCCCTCTAAATTCTCGTCCTCGAAAATCTTACCAAAGAAATGTGCTTGGGTACTGGTTTCTCATGATTTCTTCCGGTTCCCACGTAGCTTCTTCTATTCCATGTCTTTTCCAGAATACTTTTACCAGTGGCAATACTTTTATTCCTTAGCCGCTTGACTTCCCGAGCTAAAATATTAACCGTTCTTCTTCACCATAAGTCATGTCGGGATGAATCTCTACCTCTGGGCCGGGAATTACATGCGCGGCGCCCGATCGATAGCGTCTTAACATTGACACGTGAAATACATCATGTATCTTTTCTAACTCTAATGGCAAAGCCAATCAGTAAGCTACAGCCCAACCTTCTCGGTAATCTCATACGGTCCAATAAAACGTGGACTCAACTTGCCTTTCCGCCAAATCGAAACTTTTCTCCAAGGTGACACTTTCAAGAAAACTTTATCTCCGACTTGATACTCTATCTCTTTTCTCTTTAAGTCCGAATAGGACTTTTGTCTGTCCGATGCAGCTTCTAAACTTTCTCGTATCACTTTCACTTTCTCTTCAGCTTCTCTAACCAAATCAACCCTGTGAAATTGGTTTTCTTTAAGTTCAATCCAATATAAAGGCGTTGGGCACTTACGCCCATATAAAGCCTCATAAGGCACCATCTTTAAGGTCGACTGAAAACTATTATTGTAGGCAAACTCTACTAATGGGAGAAACTTTTCCCAGCTGCCTCGGGATTCAATAATACAACATCTGAGCATATCCTCGAGTACTTGAATTAACCTCTCGGATTGACCGTCAGTTTGAGGATGAAAAGCGGTACTAAATTTCAACTTTGTACCCAAGGCCTCTTGTAACTTCTTCCAAAACCTGGATGTGAATCTCGTATCTCTATCCGATATGATTGACAAGGAACTCCATGAAGTCTTACTATTTTCAAACATACAAGTTTGCCAACTTGTCTAGTGAGTAATCAACTCGCATGTATAAAATGGGCTGACTTCATGAAGTCTATCAACCACAACCCATACAACACCTTTCTTGCTCGGAGACAACGGTAAACCCGCTACAAAGTCCATAGTAATACGGTCCCACTTCCACTCCGAACTAAAATGGGTTGAAGCAAACCCAAAGGTACTTGGTGTTCAAATTTACTTGTCGACAAATCAAGCATTTGGAAACAAATTCTCAAATATCTTTCTTCATTCTCGCCACCAATATCATTGCTTTCAAGTCATTATACATCTTGGTACTACCCTGATGTACAGATAAACATCCATTATGGGCCTCATGTAAAACTTTCTCAATAAGCTCTTCTTTCTCTGCACACAAACTCTATCTTTGAACATCGACTTCCATTGGGACTAATCCGAAAGTCGACTCAACATCCGCTCTCGCATCGATCTCTCCGAACTTGTAATTCACTATCCTCTTTTTGGGCTTCAATGATCTCTTGAGGAAAATTGGTCTAGCTCTCAACTCAGCTAGAATAGAACCATCGTCGGACAAAGTCATCCGTGAATTCATTACCCTTAATGCAAATAAGGATTTTCTCTCAAAGCGCCGGCGACCACATTTGCCTTCCTTTGATGGTAATCAATGACCATCTCATAAACTTTTATCAACTCTAACCATCTCCGTTGTCTTAAGTTCAAATCTTTACGTGTCATCAAGTACTTCAAACTTTTATGATCGGTGAAAATCCAACATTTCTCACCATATAGGTGATGTCTCCATATCTTCAATGCGTAACTATGGCAACCAATTCTAAATCATGCGCTCGGATAATTCTTCTCATGAGGCTTCAACTGTCTGGAGGCATAAGCAATAAATTTGCCTTCTTGCATAAGTACACAACCTAATCCATTTAAGGATGCATTGCTGTAAATCACAAATTCTTTCCCTGTCTCAGGTTGTACTAAAACTGGGGCTTCTGTCAACATTGCCTTCAACTTCTCGAAACTTTGTTGGCATCGTTCTGTCCATTCAAACTTCACATTTTTCTGTAACAATTTAGTCATCGGGGTTGCAATCATGGAAAACCCCTTGGTGAATCGTCTGTAATAGCCGGCTAGGCCTAGAAAACTTCTAATCCCAGAGATATTCTTTGGTGGCTTCCAATCCATAATAGCCGAAATCTTACTGGGGTCTACTCGAACTCCTTCTTCCGAGACAATATGTCCCAGAAATCCTACTTCCGTGAGCCAAAATTCACTTTTACTGAAACTTGGCATATAATTGATTTTCTCATAGAATCTATAAAACTATCCGTAGGTGCTCAGCATGCTCATTCTCATCTCGGGAATAAATCAGTATGTCGTCAATGAAAATGACCACAAACATGTCAAGGTATGGTCTAAAAATGTGGTTCATTAAGTCTATTAATACCGCCGGAGCATTGGTCAAACCAAAGGGCATGACTAAAAATTCATAATGCCCATACCTTGTTCGGAAGGTCGTTTTAGGCACATCCGATTCTTTTACTCAGTGAGTCGGTAGTACCACTCGATCTCAAGTCTATTTTGGAGAACACAATGGCTCCTTTCAATTGATCGAACAAATCATCTATTCTAGGCAATCGGTACTTGTTCTTTCTTCACAATTTATTAAGTTGACGGTAATCTATGCACAATCTCATAGTGCCGCTTTTTCTTTTCACAAATAAACCGAGCACCCGTGGAGAACAACATGACCTTGCAAAGCCTTTATCCACAACTCTTGTAATCGCGACTTCAGCTCCTTCAACTCCGTCAGAGCCATTCAGAAGGAGTAATAGATATTGGTACAAGATCAGAGCTAGCTCAATGCTGAACTCAACCTCTCTAACGGTGGTAGTCCTGGCACCTCCTCGGGAAACACATCCACGCACTCACACACTATTTGCACCGACTCAATCCTTAACTCGCTTTTCTTTTTCATTCATCACAAAAGCCAAATATGCTTCATACCCCTTTCTCATGTATCTCCGTGTTGTCATGTGAGAAATCAATTCCGACAATCTACTCTGTTTCATCCGATTCTATGTGAAGGGTGTCCCCATCCTCACATCTCATTTCAATGTATTTTTCCCACAATTAACTATTACATTATGGGCGCTTAACTACCATACCGAGAATGAGATCAAACTCACAAATGGTAACAACATAAGGTTTGCTTTAAAACAATGACCTCTAACCATTAATGGACATTCTCTACATACTTCATTCACTAACACACTCTTGCCTAAAGGATTAAACACTCTAATCACAACTTCAGAACTCTATAGGCATACTCAAATCGGATACCAATTTCATGCAAATGTAAGAGTGTGTAGATCCAGGATCTATTAAAGAATAACTTTAACATCATGAAGAGAAAAGGTACCCGTGATAACATCATGGGAAGATGCCTCTTCAGCGAGCGTGAATGGCATAAGCCCGCAGCGCGCCTACTCCTTCGCCTCGCGGCCGCTTCTCTAGGTTTACCTCTTCCACTTGCCCCACTTCAAGGGTTTCTCCGCGCTTTCCTCTCGACCATACTCCTGCATCTCGGCCCCCGAGTTCCGCCCTCTTTCATCATCTCTCGACAATATTTTATGTAGTGGTCCCGGGAACCACATCCAAAACATGCATTTTCATGTGCTCGGCATTCCCAAATGACGTCTCGCCACAATGTGGGCATTCGGGTCATCGATCGAACATTCCCACACTAGCGATCAAGTAGTCTCAGGCTTTATTTCTCGAATATTGTTTACTCTTGTCCTTCCTAGAAAATCCAGTGGAAGTAGCCGATCGGGCAGGGAAATCTCTTGACTTCTTGGATGAAGATTGGAATGACTTGTTCCATCGCTTTCTTTCTAGAGTCATGAGACTCCATTTCAGATTTCTTCTTCTCTTTTACTAGTTCTTCGGCTTTATAAGCCCTCTCGACCAGCACAACAAATTCCTTCAATTCTAGGATAGCAACAAACAATTTGATGTCCTCATTTAGCCCATCTTCAAATCTTTTACTCATGATGGCTTTGGTGGACACGCATTCTCGAGCGTATTTGCTGAGTCTTACAAACTCACGTCGTAGTCGCCATGATACATCTTGCCTTGTTTCAGTTCTAGGAATTCCTTCCTTTTCTGGTCCACAAACCTTTGACTGATATACTTTTTCTTGAACTCTTCTTGGAAGAATTCCCATGTGATCTTTTCTCTTGGGACTACTGATACCAAGGTGTTCCACCATTGATAGGCAGAATATCTTAAAAGAGAAACTACGCACTTCATGCACTCATCGATGTACATGATGTACTCATTAAATACCCGATGGTATTTTCTAACTGCAATTTTAGCTCTTTCCTGATCATCATCTTTTCTAGCCCGGAATTCTTCTGCCCCATGTTTCCTGATTCTATCAACTGGAGGCTTCTCTCCTCTTACCACCTCTACTACTTGAGGGGTTATTGGGATAGGTTGAGGAATAGGTTGGGGTGGAGGGGGTTGTGCATTCGGTTCGCATTTAACGAACTTCTCGTGTACCATGTGTTCATCATATGGAGGAAGGCTTCTCTAGCCTCTTCTCCTCCTCCTTGACTCACCGTAGTGGGTCTATTCTCGTTCTCATTTGGCACCGTCCCTTCAGTGGGAGCCGGCACATTACTTTCTACGTCATCCGCCATATCTCTTTCAGGATCCATTTACTATATATATAAACATAATTTAAGTCGTCAGGAGTCGTCACACTATCATTATAAAAACATTCTTACGTATGGCATGTATAGCTAGACTCGTGCTCGTGCTACGTTAGTCCTAGAACCGACTAAACCGTAGCTCTGATACCACTAAATGTAACACCCCATACCTGAGTCTGAGGCTTAGACCAGATACGAGACATTACTATGCTTGAACTTGCTTAATCATGTACATACGGGATATAAAATTTCGTTCTGAAATAAGAACTTCTCTTTCTTAATCAACTTGTACTTTTCATGGGCCTACGAGGCCTTAAACTCATGTCCGTAAACTTTCGTAACTCAGTCGACAACTTTTCATTGAAACAGGGGTCACACGCCCATATGAGTTGGGACACGCCCGTGTAGCCCTGAGACACGCCCATGTCTCCCAACCATGCTTAAAACTCGAGCTTCATCGCCAAATTTCACACGGCCATGGCACGCCGTGTGGTCTAGCCCGTGAAAAACTTAGCATTCTGACTTATAACACACGACCGGCACACGCCCATGTTCTAACCGTGTGTCATGCACGGCCTTAACACACGGCCGTGGGATTAGTCCGTGGCCTATTCTTACTTATAAGACTAAGGTGTAGCTTTATGCACGGCCAGACACACGCCTGCAGTGTCTAACCTGCAGGCACTTAGAGGCTATTTACCAAGCCAATTGCCATCCCGAAATTAAGACTAAACTCAAGCTCAATTCAAGAACTCAATTATTACATCTTTCATGAACAATATAACATGCTTCATTGATATTAATAACATACATACTTAGTCAAACTTGGCCAATCACTTAGCCATTTACAAAAGAATAATAAACTTGATGTACCATACTTTTGCCCCTTTCTAAGACATATACTCAAAATGAAATGTTTCCTATACATGCCATACTTAATGTAAACAACTTGGCTATACCAAAATAGCGATTGATAGTGTGCTCCGAGTCTCAGATGACAATGATCCACGAGATTAGCTTGGCGAAACTACATGGAAAGAAAGAATAAAAGACGTAAGCATTTAGCTTAGTAAGTTTGCATATAATGCACATAACAACATACTTGCTTAAATTAACCCATTTGACATAAACAATGGTATCATAATTTTAGCTATAAAGCTTACTTGCTCATACTTGATTCTTACATATCTCATGATACTTACTAGTCTCATACTTGTGAGGTAAACAAGGTACGTGTATCACTTGATCACATTGATCAGCATACATTTACATAATAATCACAATCTTTAATTTATCATTCGTAACATGAATAATACTCATTTTCACTTGATAATAACTTTACTTACTTAGCTTTCTTGTTATCTCTTTGGAGCTAAACTCGTTTGCCCGATGAATTTATATGAATAACCGAGGATACTAAATCTCATCTAAATTTTGAGGCCATGACTTAACATGGACTTATACGAAGCCTTTCTTGTTCTCACCAATGCCATGCCTTAACTTGGACTTATATGGGATCTCTTTCTCTTGATAACTTTTCAATGCCAAGCTTGCCTTGGTCTTACATGATAACTTGTTCAATGCCAAGCTTGCCTTGGACTTACATGATAACTTGTTCAATGCCAAGCTTGCCTTGGACTTACATGATAACTTACTCAATGCCAAGCTTGCCTTGGACTTACATGATATCTTGCTTGCTTGCCGATGCCATGCCTCGGCTTGGTCTTATACTGGACTTTCTTGTTTCATGTGGTAGATCGAGTATCCTAAGCTATTCAACTTCAATCGGGCTTTCTCATGCTTGGTTTCATTAATTTCTTTGATTAACATAACATTAAACATTTTCATAATAACATTGTACATTATACTAAGCAATTCAATGATATAAATCATAAAGCTTAGAAATCATACAAACTTACCTCAATATACAAAATGTAGCTAGGTATGCAATTTAGTCCTCGACCTTGTTCTTGCCTCTGCTTTCGATCTGGCTTCATTTTTCTTGATCTATAGTCATAAATAGATCATTTAATATTCACATTGACTAAATTGACCCTTTACTCATACTTGGGCAAAATTACTATTTTGCCCCTATACTTTCTCATATTTGTACTTTTTCCCCAAGGCTCGAAAAATAATTTTCATTCAACTTTCTTAGACTACATGCTTAGCTGATTCATTTTCTCTACTATAGCCATTATCAATTCTCATTATTTCTAATAGGTATGACTAATTTCAAAACTTTTACAAACTAGTCCCTATGCTCATTTTTCATGAAATTCACTTAGAAAAAGATGTTTATCTAACATCAAACTCTCATAAACTTCCATAAAACATCCTTTAACAAGCATACCATTCATGGGTAGATTTTTGAACATGCATCTTAGCTCACTTTATAGCTAAAAATAGCTAATTCAATATACGAGAACTTCAAAAATATGAAGAATATTAAAAACGAGGCTAAGATGAACTTACTAGCAAGCTTGAAAAAAATGAAGAACCCTAGCTTTGGAGTCTCCAAATTTTCGGCACAAGAGGAAGAAGATGAATAGATTTTTATCATCTTTTTCCTATTTTAATCACTTATTAGGCTAATGACCAAAATGCCCTTCTCTTTAAAAATTTCTATTTTACTAACTCATGTCCATTTTTGTCCAAAAATTATAATTTGGGAAAATTGCTATTTAAGGACTCATAATTAATATTCTAACGCTATTTCATACAAAAAGCTTCTAGAAACTCATATTTTGCAACTTTTACAATTTAGTCCTTTTTGATCATTCCATGTCAATTTCACAAAACTTCTACATGGAACTTTATTACTATGATGCAAACATGTCTTAAACCTTAAGAACTGAATTTTACTGACTCAAGTTTGTGGTCTCGCACCACTATTCCGACTAGGCCCTGAATCGGGATGTTACAAGGAAGGAGTTTCTGAACTTGATCCAGGGGAACAAATCTGTGGCGGAGTATGAGGCGGAATTTCTACGCCTTAGTAGGTATGCAAGAGTTATGGTGGAAATGGACTATGAGCGTTGCGTAAGGTTTGAGGATGGGCTTAGGGATAGCCTCAGGGTGTTGATAGGTCCTCAAAGAGAGCGAGTTTTCTCGAAGTTGGTTGAAAAAGCAAGGGTAACAGAGGAGGTGAAGCGCACTGAGTGCCTGAATCAGGAGAAAGAGAAAGGCAAGAATAAAAGGGAGACTGAGTCTTCTGGTGCGGGGCAAAGGCCTAGAGCTAAGGCCAGAGTTGATGGGCCAGTTGGAGCGGGGTCCCCTGCTGCTAATCCAGGGGTACCACCTTGTGCTGATTGTGGGAAAGGTCATACAGGCAAGTGTTGGAAGAGGATAAGAGCTTGTCTAGCTTGCAGATCTATGGAGCATAGGACCAGGAATTGCCCTAGAATACCGGCTCAGGTGCCAGCCGTGGGCCGGGGTAATGTTCAACTACCAAGGGGTGATCAGCTGCCGCCAAGGGGCCGTAGGTAGGCCAGGGGCGATAATGGTAATGGGCGTGGACGTGGAGCACCGGGCGGAGGTGCGGGTCATACGGAGGCGAGGCAGCCAGCTTTGGTTTATGCTGCTCGTCGCCGGGAAGACGGGGATGCCCAAATGTGATAACGGGTATGTTTTGTGTGGATGCGATATTTTGGGTATAGAAACTATATGCAATGTTTATCCGCTCAGCAGTAGGTTTTTTCGGGTAAGTGTAAGAGGGTTCAATTAGAGTTAAAGTGTGTTATCATTATTAAAATCGAGACTTCAATGCGAAAGCATAGTGGTGTGACTTGAGCGGTGCGATTAATAGTTAGTTGGAAATTTCGAGGACGAAATTTTTTTTAGGGGGTAGAGTTGTAACGCCCCAAATTTGGGCCTAGAAGAATTGGGCCTATTGGGCTTTTGGCTTTGGGTTCAGAAAATTTTTAAGTGAACGAGAAAATGACAATTGGCATGTGAGCTTTGAGGGTTAGTGAATTTGGAGTGTCTAGGTGTTGGAGATGTCCTGGAATCAAGTAAGGGTATAGGAAAAATTTTGGTTTTAGCCCCAAGGGAATTGTGACTTCAGTTAGTAGGCCTTTTAAATAAATCAAGAAGAAAATGACACAAAAGAGCTTGTGGTGTAGTGCCAAAGTGGCGCCACTTAGGGAGAAGGGAGGTGGCGTCATTAGCAGGCAAGGGAGTCCAAGGTTCGAGTAGTTGCATGGTATTTCTTCGGGTATTTATTTTGGTTGTCAGACGGCTAGAGTTTGTGTTGCAGTGAAAGTCTGATGGATGAGAGGTTTGAAATGGTCATGGAGAGATTGTAGGAAGAGATCATGGAGAAAAATTAGGAGATGAGATATGTGGAAGAGGTGGAGCCGAATTGGGAATATGGGGGTAGGAAATTCAGCTATAGGCTATATATAGGTGTCGATTTGGGAATTCTAGGGTAATGCCAAAATTATTTTTTTTTCCTTTCGCCGAATTCCTCATTTTTGAGTTGCCGAAACACTTTTTTTCTCTCTAAGTACTTAGAAGCCGAATCTTCCATACTTTTTCTTCTCAAATTCTCTTTTGATTCACCTTTGGTTTTAGCCAATTCCTTCGTCTCTTCTTCTTCTTATTTGTGCCGAATAACCCCTTCCACTATACTAATCTCAAAAATCGAATACCTCTCGGGCCGATTGCTTCTTGGGTAAGTATTCTCTATTTTGGTTTAGGTGTTGGTCGAATGGTCATAAGTAGGGAAAGGGGGACTTGTGTTGGATACAAGTTACCTATTATTCTGTTTTTAATGATTAAGAATGATGCATATTTAGGAGATACGCGTGAGTAGTGATCAAAGAAGAGCTATTAAGGCCTGGTGTTTCAGTTAAGGTTAAGTTGAGACTTCGGCTTTTTGGTAAAGTATTCGATAAGTTTATGTGATTAATCATTGAGTGACATCATTTATAGGATCATGGCTAAGGAGATCGCAGCGCGTTTTTTTATCAGGTGTGTACATACACTATACACACACAATGGATTGGGAAATCCCAAAATCCCAAAAGTTTGGCTTCGGTAGTCTTGCTAGTGTGCGAACACTCGTATGGGGGAAATGGAATCGATAACAGAGACCCCATGAGCGATCTCATGGACTTGGGTCATTTTTTGGCCAATCGGGTAGGATGGGCGTAATGGGCCTGATGGGTCAGAGGCTCAAAATAGGCGAATTTGATGATTTGGTAATAAGTGATGAGCTAATCATGCTGGTTACATGGCTTGGAATTGATTTGGGCAAAATGGGCCATATGAATGTGATTGGGCCAGGTGGGCCATATGAATGTGATTTGGGCCTAATGGGCCATACAAATGAGATTGGGCCTGGTGGGCCATATGAACGTATATGAATTTGTTTGGGCTTTGTAAGGGGTCTTAGGCTTAGTATTTGGTGAATTGCTTAACCTGCATAAAACTTAATTTATTAACTAATTGTGACCGTGGACAAGTCATAAGGTTAAGGTGTGGCAATGGGTATATGCATGTCTAAGAGTGGATCTAGGGAGAGCTTGGTACTTAAGCGGTCTTAATGACCCACCTACTCTTCTTTGGAATCCTACCTGGTGTATAGTATCTGTTCACTTTAGCCAACGAGGACTTGATGACGGGCCAAGGTAAGTAATAGACCCATAACACTGAGAAATGATTGAAATGTCCCTAAGGGCAAAAATGACTAAAATGCCCCTATGTGTCGAATGTAAGACTTATGGATGTTACATGTACATTTTCTCGCATTCATATGATATTCTCGCTTAGGTTGCATATGGGTTGGGAATTATGGAACTGAGGAAGTATATGAGGATCGCATGGTTGCTTGACAACTGTGGATCCACCGATGGCTTCTAAGCCCATTATATGATAAGTAGCTTTGTTGCAATGTTAGGTAGTACCGCAACCAAGCTACCCTTGAAGTGTATCGATGGGTGGGTCAATTTAGAAATCCCTACAGATGTGTTTCTGCTGACTGAGACGGCGGTATCGGATGGATTATTTGGGGAGGGTTTGCACAGCATTGCATGTATGATATTGTTATGTTATTAATATGATATGTATGTGATTTGTTTGACGAGGGTCGTATACACCGAAGCCAAAACTCACTTCCTCTTTTATTTTTCTCAGGTGATCCTCAGTAGGTGGTTCGACGGATGGAGGGACTCAGAGGTGGCCAACTAGCAAGACGATTAGACTTGGTTTCTTAATATCTAAATTCTAGATTTTAAGTGATTTATTTTAAGTTATTTTATTCCAGTTTGTAATAATACTTGCCCTCTAGTTATTATTCCATTACTTTCACTATGCATTGAAATTTTGAAATGGAACCTGGTTTTATTTCTTTTAAGCATATTTCAAGTTTTTGAAAATAATTGTGTTTTAAGAGAGAGCTTCCGCTGTCAAAGGAAATTTTTACTTAGTAACAAGGAAATGGTTTTGGCTACACTCGCTTTGAAAGCAACCGATTTTACTTAACTTTTCTCTCTAGAAGGGTTTTCAATGAAAACAAGGTTTTCGTGAAGAACACTTCAACGTGACACGGATTCAAAGCCTAACTTCTAGGTCGGGTTTAGGTGTTACACCTAAACTCCTGGCTCACTCAAAGATCATCATCACCGTGGCCTAAACTCTTAGCCCCATACTTTCTAATCTTATCCACATGAGGCTTATTCAATCGAATCGGATTCAGAATTTGTGGCACAACAGCTTTTGTGGGGTGGAGGTTGTAGAGCAAACCAATTCGCTCGAATGAACTCCAAAACCACACACTCATCATTCGAAAGAAGGCTTTTTTAGCCTCTTCATCTTGGCTACCATCATTCTGCCTAGATGTGGCCTACATTGCACCTTGCTGAGCAGCGTTACTCTTCACATCGCCAAGAATCTACTGATCGGGATTCATTACTATATAAAAACACATTATCGCAATATATATATGGCATGTATAGCTAGACTCACACGCACTCACGTTAGTCCGAGAATCACTTAAATCGTAGCTCGATACTCAATAAAATATAACACCTCTAACCCATAACCGTCGCTTTAATAGGGTTAAGAGGCATTACTTAATCATTTCCCGGAACATTTCATATCCATTTCACAACACAAAGTCAATTATCATTCAATCATATTCAAATATAATCATATAGTCCCTTAATAAGGTCTACGAGACCATAAACACATGTTAGAAAGAGGTCGACTAAACCGAATACATACGAAAAATTCTCAAAAATTCAAACATTTTTCAAAATCGTAGAGGTCACACGCTCGTGTGTAGGCCGCGTGCCTAACACGCGGACACGCCTTCATGTGTCCAAGTCGTGGCAAAACAGGCATACCCCATCGACTTGTTCACATGGCCTAAGACACGCCCGCGGTGCCTCACCCGTGGTCGAGCCCGACTTCTGCAACACACTAAGAAGTCACACGCCATGTGTCCAGCCTCCATGGTTGAGCCCGACTTGAATCAAATTACAAATTCAAAAGACATGGTCGAGCCACATCGCTTTTGTGCTCAACCGCATGGGCGCTTATAGGCCATTTTCAAGGCCAAACTTGCCTCCTACACATTGAATCACCTACAAGCCTCAAATCAATACCAAATCATGTCTCAAAATTGCAACCAAACATGCCAATATAAGCATCAATCAATCATTAACCATACCATCTATAGCCATGCTCAAACTCATCTCAAATAATTCCAACTAAAATACAAATTTCACATCCTAAATCATGTTAGTAAAACATCACTTAATCAAGCCACGAGTTCACACATAAAACATTATTTCCTTCAACTAATTCAAGCATGAAAATGCCATTTCTAACCTCACTAATTCATACCACTTTCATCATTTTCATTGCCTCTCATATGAACCATCAACATTCAACTTTCTATCCACATCACATGGCAAGATCCAACATTACAAAACATATCATGACTTCTAGCCTATACATGCCATATACCAAATATGTACATCTTTCAAAAGTACTTGAAATAAATAGTAGATAGTGTGATAGAGTCGTTGACGATTCCCTCCCATCCGAGCTACTTTAATCGACAATTATAAAACAGAGAAACAAATCACACAAGAAGCTTTCAAAGCTTAGTAAGTTCAGAATATAATACAATTAACTCATTGAAGCAAACCAATCCATAAATTGAACCATCACATAGATAATTTACCAATGATACACAAACTCAACTATATCCAATGCTCTCATAGCCATCCATTCATATACTTTCAAATTTACCAACCACATAGGTTTCATAAATACCTTTGCCAACACCTAGTTTACAACCAAATTTTACCCTTTAATGCTCAATACTTCATTTCGAATAATCTTCTTTATCTCTTTGATTCCATCGCACACTTTAGTGCCTAATTTGTAGTCAAACTAAATTTTCATCTCACACTTAGTGCTCTCAATATAAACCGAACTCAATTCGCATCGCATACACAGTCACAATCAATATAGCCGGCTTCCTTTACCTCACACATACAAGGTTATTCAACTCGTTCTCAATTTCAATTTCGCACACTTAGTGCCACATTTCTCAATCTCATACATTTAACATTTCTAATTCAACAATTATACATTCATTCAATTCACATCACATAGATATAATTTAACAACTAGTATTATATTCAACTTTACTCCTGACGCTTTAAATATCGAAACTAGTCGATTAATCGAGTACTTTGTCTTTGCCTCGATCTCGATCCGAATTTCTCCTTTCTTGGTCTATACATATTCAAATTTAGCTCATTCAATCACCAATTCATTCAATTTAATCTTAACACACATATTTAGGCATTTTACAAAATAGCCCTCACATTTTCACATTTCGACACTTTAGTCCCTAATTCATCAAATCACAAAATACACAAAATTTCTATTCACATAAGCTTAGCTAAATTCTCCCATATGCTAATACAAGCCCACACATTTCATTTATTTCACATTTTAGTCCCTCAATTTACACTTTTCTCAATTTAGCCCAAATTACTCAATTTCACTAAAAATTCAAACACAAACTATGTTAACCCAACACTAAGCTTTCATATTTCACCAACTAACAACACAAAGCTCACATATTCATCAATGGGATATCTCAAAATCACCATCAATTTCTCTGAAATTAAAGCATGGGTTTTGAAGAACACGTAAGCAACGATCACAAAACGTAAAAATCATTAAAAATTGAGCTCAAAACATACCTTGATTTTGAGCAACTATGGCCAAATACCCCAAAGCCCTATATCTTTCTTTTTCTTTCAAGTTTCTGCAAGGATGGATGAATAATGCTACTATCTTTTTCTTTTATTTTATTATAATAACATATAATATGTTATTAATTATTAACCTTAAAAATCAATATAAAATACTATATATTTTAGCCTTATATTCACCACTTTGTAAAATGAGCTAATTGCAACATAAATCCTCCAAATTATAAAGACAAATAACATAATTAGGCACTTGACAATCAAAGACACAAAGATTTTACATTTTATGCGATTAAGTCCTTTTTGCTAATTAAGCATACAATTGATAAAATTTTCACACGTAAATTTCACACATGCTTAATCACATCAGAAACACCAAGAATAATATTAAAATATTATTCGACTTCTGATTTGTGGTCTCGAAACCACTATTTCGACTAGTGGTCTAAATCAGTCATACATCTATAAATAACCCTTCAAGAGCTTAATAATGGTGTATTTTCTTCCTAATTTTCAATTCATGAAGAAGAAAGAAAGATGATACCTTTCTTTTACATTAATTTAGTTTATGTTATTTTATCCAATTACCAAATTAACCCTATTCATTAACTTAAAATTCACCTATTTAATGTCCATCTTTGTCCACTCATACTATTAATGGTCTAATTACAACATAAGGACCTCTAC
>JAOWAD010000063.1:0-81525 GCA_025698515.1 Gossypium sturtianum | reverse complement strand
CGTTGGAATCAATTTTGTGGTAAGGAAATCATATCTTTAAAACCTTAGGATTATTTTGATATCATTGGATTAACCTTCCTTTGTCTTTGAAGACATTCAAAATAGGGAAGAAAAGAGGCGGTGTTTAGCCTTCGGAAGAAGGAGAGTTCTGTTATTCCCCTAAGTACAAGCAAAGGATTATTTTGACAATCCAGGATTTCCCACCGGGTTGTGGACGTTCAACCAGGAAAATCAAGCTGTTCAAGTCGTTCGTACTCCCGAACCATTATTTGTTAGTGGATTCGATTCGGTTAGCGAACCATCAATCGGAGAGAAATGCATGAAGTAGAAGTCTTCTGCAATCCGGAGGTAAATTTCTAGATCGCTATAGTTAGATCGGTTTTATTATAGATTATAGTGTTTTAATTAACACAATACGTTATAGGTGTTGAAGAAGCGGAAAGTTTAGTTCTCTCCATAAGCAGTGTGTAACTTCACACTCATTTTCGGGTTGGACATCAAGTTGTAAGTTACGTGATAAAACCGTAAAATAGTAAAAACGGGAAAAAAATACGTAGTAACTCATATTTTTGAGTAAATGCATGAAAGCGAGTTAAAGCCGAGAAAATAATGGGCGATAATACTCTAGTTCGATAAAATGGGCGATAATACTCTAGTTAGATAAAATGGGCGATAATACTCTAGTTCGATAAAATGGGCGATAATATCTAGTTCGATTAAATGGGCAGAAAATACTGTTTTCGATAAATTGGGCTAAAATGGGCCAAAGTCACTAAACTACTAAATGGGCTAGTTGATAAATTGTTTATATGAGCCTAATGAAGGGTTAATTGATAAGCCCACAGGTGATATGGATTAATGAAAATACATTTATATGATTATATTTGTTATATACGCATGATTGCATGGGGTGGGTTATATGAAGAGAAGAATGGCCGGTTGCCACAAATATGGCTCATTGCCTCTAGTTAGGTGGCTCTGCCACAATATGGCTCATTGCCTCTAGTTCGGTGGCTCTGCCTACAAGTTCACTAAATGCCTCTAGTTCGGTGACAATGTCACAATCTAGTTCGGTAGTGCACTACAAAATTATTTAAGGGCTTTAAGCCCATGATTGGTGTGTTTGGCGGGGTGGGTTGACTTGAGTCCCCATGAGGTGTGTTGGTTTAGTGCAGGGTGTTAGCGGATGGATACTAGGTTGGTTTGGGAAATTCATATTTCATGCATTCTTTTCTTTAAATTATGTTACTTTACAATGTATGGTTGAAATCATTAATGGGCTCAAGCCCGACATGATATCTTGACGATACGGCCTAAAAATGGTGGTAAGTGAGGTTGCATGCTTGAGTTCTTTGTAACTCACCCAATTTTATTAACCATTTCGGGTAATGGAAATTGACGTGGACTTGGGCCGGAGATGACTTGGTGGAGGCCATACTACAAACTTGGGTTTTTATTAAACTATGACTTTATTTAGATTATTATCTTAAATATCTCACATTATGGGTTTTATGTAATAAGGCCTCTTATATGTTTTTATGGATTTTATTGTGTGGATGGTTTTTAAATTTCATTTCTAAACTTTTAATATGGTTTTATCTTAAATATGTTAAGTTTTCTTAAGAACATTGGTTTTATAACAAAATTTCTGGACACTTTAATTATTTAAAATTCTTTCAAAGTTCTTTTAAACCATCTTAAGATTTTGACATTTTATCTTGATGATAAGTTTTCAAACAAGTATTATTCTTAAGCTACAAATTTCAAATCCTTGTATTAACTTCTTATTAAACTCGATTTTCAAAAAAGTTTTTGTAGCACTATTTTATTTTAACCATATGAAAATAAGCGAATGTATGATTGGTGTGACAAACCAAATCTTGTCTAAACGCATAGGCCGGTTTGGGGTGTTACATGAGTGGAGAAGCGATGATATTTTGTCTTTGTGAGCACCGGTGTTTTGGTAACACACACGTGACTACGGTCACCGAGGTTTGGTACCTCCAGAGGTTTGGTACCTCATAGCGACTTCGTCCCTGTAGTTAACACCACGGTGGGGTTGGCCGCACTTGAGATATATGGGATCGAATGCGCGGTGATTTGGTATCACCACGATGGGTTGGCCCCATCAATTGATTCGTGTCTCACGGACACCAGGTGTTTTAGTAACACATCGTGACTACATGTCACCAGTGGTTTGGCACCACATGTATTGGCGGACATCGTGACTATATGTCACCGATGGTTTAGCACCACGGTGTTTTGGTAACACATTGTGACTACGGTCACGGTGGTTTTGGTACCACATGGGGTGAACAAAGGCGTTTGGTTGGCTAGGTGGTGCATGACTTAGTACATGATGATTGATTATATCTTTGTGTATGAAATTGTTTAAATACTGGGGAAGGGTTACATCACGAGTCTTGGTGACTCACCTTCTCCTTTAACATTTTTCAGTGACTCGTAGATGGCGGTTGAGGGCCAGGTTGGACTCGAAGGTGGCCATGCAGATGGACTTGAATAAATTGAAACTTTAAACTTAGCTATTTTATTTTATTATTATTGGTTTTTGTTTTGGATGTAATAAGGCCTCCATATACTTTACTTTTGTTATTTCTTATATGTTTGGATACTTTGTTTAAACTATATTATTAAAATTAAATTAAAATCACATGTTTTCTTAAATTAACACGAAAATGTTTTATCGTGCCATCGGCACATTTGGAATTTGTATAATAAAGTGACTCAACTAAATTTCCAAATTAAATCTAAGTATGGTTTCGGCAAGATAACCAAAAGCGAGAAGTTTTCAACAAAACTTAAATTGGTTTTAAAATGGTTTTCAAAAAGTTTTTTTCCGTAACAAACCAAATTCGGTCATAATGTTTGGGCCGGGTTAGGGTTGTTACAAAATTAATATCGAGCCAGTTCAAAAAGCTCATTTGTGGGGCCCAAGGCCCAAAAATGTTTTAGTAGGCCTTAGGGAATGATTTTTGGTTTTGAATAGCATGGCCCGGAGTCTCAGGCACCAATCCGCCCAGGTAAGTACATCTAAACCTCTTTGTGAATTATATTACAGTAGAAGGGTAGGAAGCATGGAGCGTAGATAGACCTATAGGAGCTTGAACCTAGGATTAGGCTACTCAAACACACAAACGAAGCATAAGACTTAGGAACTAAACCAACCTATGACTTAGTCAATGAGCTAGGGTGTGGTAACCCCTGCGCATGTCTAGGATTGGATCCTAAGAGCACAGTATTTAGCGATCCTCGTGACTCACCTCCTCTTCGCGAGTATCCTGCACAGTGCGTAGCCAGTTCACCCTAACTCGGAGAGGGCTCGGTGGTGTGGTAACCTCTGTGCGCATGTCTAGAAAGGTTCAGTGAGAGCTTGGTATTTAAGCGGTCCGCGTGACCCACCTCCTCTTCACTCGAATTACACACAGTGCGTAGCTTTGGTTCCTACGACCGGGAGGGCTTGGTCATAGGCTAAACACAATGATTAAAACCCGAAAAGAAATTAGCCATGTTTTGAAAAGAGAAAACAACAAACCCTAATGTTTTCAAAACTTGTGCAATAACTTTTTTTCAAATCCAAGAACATTATTTTTACAACGTTATTTCTCGAAAAAAAGTGGATGGTGGAAAATTGTGAAATGCCACTTAGAGGTAAAATTACTAAAATGCCCTCTGTTCATAAAATATCAGTTCAATGGTTTTGCTCAGAAATTTCAACTATTTTACAAATATTCAACAACTTAGCTTTGGAAATCATCAGCCAAAATATCTTAGTTGGAAAATTACAAAAATACCCACAGAGAAAATTACGAAAATACCCTTGGGATAGAAATGGCGAAATGTCAGATGAGCGAATAGGTATGGAAAGTATTAAGGAATGGATGCATGAACTTCTTTGTGCGAACTAGGATAGGAAACTGAAACCTTGTTTGCTCGAAAGAATCTCTGATTAAAACTCTATCCATAAAATTTTTTAAGTGAATAAGAAAGTGGAACAAATGCTAACGCATAAAATTTTTTCTTAATCAGTTAAAAGCGCGGTAGATAAGAATGAGTTCTAGAGGGCGTGGGCGCAAGTGGGCGTGGTAGGGGGTAGGATGACGGTGTCAACCCGTCAGTCGGGACAAGGTTACGAAAATGAGGTACCACTTTGCCACCACCACCTCCTACTTTTAGAGTGAGGCCGGATCGGGCCGGTGGTGAGGCGATGCTCGCCAAACATTTCGAGAGTCTTGGAGATGGTGGTGGGGCTGGTGGAAATGTGGGAGCTCGGAATCTGTCCCCGGCGACTCCGATCTAGCGGAGGCGGAGGTATTCGAGTGTGTGTCGGAGTGGCACCAGTCTGCAGAGAATCTTTGGCTAGAGTCAGCCCAGAAAGAATCATGGATGACCTTGACTGGCCCGAGGAAGAAAAGGCTGAAAGGAGCGATGTAAACTAAAGGATGAAGCGTATCGGTGGTGGCTTACGGTTCGAGATGGGGCTACAATGAGATGATTTGACTTGGGAGTATTTGAGAACCACCTATCGGAAAGAAGTATGTGGGCACCGGCTACAGCGGCCAGCGAGAGAAAGGCTTTTAAGGGATTAGTGCAGGAACTAAGTCCGTGTCGGAATATGAGGCGGAATTTTTAAGGCTGAGTAGGTATGCACGAGAGGCATCGTGTCTCACGAACATGAGCACTGTGTCCGCTTTGAGGACGGACTCAGAGATGATTTGAGGTTCTTGAGATTGCCCCACGGCCGGGTTCGTGAGTTCTCATCTCTAGTGGAAAAGGCTAAGGTAGCCGAAGGGATCAAAGGGAGGCTGTGAGGCAAAGTTATAGTAGGAATAATCGGAGAAGAGAGGATTTGGGTCAGCTGGATCAAGCGGTAGTGTTCGAGAAAAGGCTAGGCCAAGTGGGCCAAATCGAGCGGCAAGGCCCACGACTACTAATCGAGAGGCTCGGTGTAACATCATTGTGGAAAGACCCATTGGGAGGTTGTTGGACCGGTGATAAAGGATGTTTTAGTGTGGGTCTTTGGAGCATCGTGTCGAAGATTGTCCCGAAAACTAGCTAAGAATCACCGGAGGCGCGGATCGTGCTCAGAATAGAAGTGTGGGACCACGAGAGGGTCGTGGTAATGGCGGAGGAAACAAACGGTCCTAACAGGGTCGTGGAACTCAAGGCGAGGTTCGAGGCAACACAGAGGCTAGGCGGCTGGCTTAGTTTCAGCAGCGAGGTGTCGCGAGGAAGGTGACGCACCGGATGTCATAACCGATACGTTTCTAATTTTTAGTTTTCCTTATGTTGCATTGATTGATGTGGGCTCGACGCACTTTCGTATTATTGCTAGTAGTGTGGTAAGAACTATGGACCTAAACTCAAAAGCGCTTCTAGGAGATGACCGTAGTTAGCCTTTAGGTCACTCTGTAGTGGTAGACAAACTTTATAGAGGCGTACCTAGAACTCCAAGGGGTAGTATTTGTGGTGATCTAATGGAACTACCGTTTGGGGAGTTCGATTTGATCCTTGGAATGGACTGGCCGGTTAAGTATCAAGCGAATTTGGATTGCGCGCTAAGCGCATGGTTCTTAAGACAGTGAAGGTGATGAAGTGGTTATGATAGGGGATAGAAAGAAATTACCTATCCAATGTAGTGTCCGCCTTGAAGGTGAAAAGATGGTCAAGAAGGGTTGTGAGAGCGTATTTGGTTCAAATCGTGCTTTGGAAGCTAAGGGGTTAGTAGTTGGAAAGGTCCAAGCGGTTGGGGAATTTCTTGATGTGTTCCCGGAAGAGCTTAGGAGTGCGCTCCCGGATCGGGAAGTCGAATTGGTATAGACTTGCTACAGGCGGCACTTTGTGTCTATAGCACCATACAGAATGGCACCAAAGGAATTGGTGGAGCTAGGTAGGGCTAAAATTCAGGAGCTCTTGGATAGAGGTTTATTCGACCAAGTATATCTCCGTGGGGAGCACTGTGTTGTTTTCCAAGAAGAAGGGCGGTTCTATGCGGATGTGCATCGACTACCGTCGGTTAAACAAGTTAACGATCAAAAACAAGTACCCATTGCCTCGGATTGATGATTTGTTTGACCAACCTGAAAGGTGCGTCGGTATTCTCAAAGATTGACCTTAGGTCGAGTTATCATCAATTAAGGGTGAAGGAGGTCGATGTTCACAAGGCGGCATTCGAACTCGGTATGGGCATTTCGAGTTCTTGGTGATGCCATTCGGATTGACCAATGCACCGGTGGCATTTATGGACTTAATGAATAGGGTATTTCAACGATGCTTGGACCAATTCGTCGTGGTGTTCATAGGCGATATATTGGTTTATTCGAGAGACGAGAAGAGGAGCATGACAAGCATTTACGGATAGTTACGCAAGTATTGAGGAGAAGCGATTATATGCCAAATTCAGATAAGTGCGAATTTTGGTGAGGAAGTGGCTTTCTTAGGGCACGTGGTGTCGTGGAAGGAATTAGAGTAGACTCTCGCAAGATTGAAGCAAAGATTGGATTGGAAACCACCTAGGTGGGTGGCTGAAATACGAAGTTTTCTGGTTTAGCGGGTACTATCTGAGATTCGTGGAAGGATTCTCTCTAATAGCAGTGCAATTAACCAAGTTACTAAGGAAAGGTGTTCCATTTGTATGAATGACGAGCGGCAAGGAAGCTTTGATAAGCTAAGGAAAATTTTGTGGAGCTCCGGTTTTGGTACAGACTGAAGCGGGAAAGTTATTCACACGATCTATTGTAATGCATCTCACCTTTGGTTTTGGGATGTGTGTTGATGCAGGATGGGAAGGTAGTAGCCTATGCATCCCGTCGATTAAGACCGCATGAGGCTAACTACCCAACGCACGATTTGGAGTTAGCGACAATCGTCTTTGCTCACGAAGATATGGAGACATTACAGTATGGGGAGAAGTCGATAGTCTACACGGATCACAAAAGCTTGAGGTATCTTCGACTCGGAAGGATCGAATCGAGACAACGTCGATGGATTGAACTACTAAAGGACTACGATTGTTCAATCGAGTACCATCCGGGTAAGGCTAATGTAGTAAGTTGCGCGCGTTGGCCGGGAAGGTGGTGACGGACTTAAGAGCAATGTTCGCTCGGTTGAGTCTATATGATGATGGGGGTCTTTTGGCGGAACTTCAAGTAAAGCCAACATGGATTGAGGAGATTAAGGAAAAGCGATTAGTGGATGAAGGCTTGGCGCTAAGAGGGTACAAGTTCGGGATGGTGGTTTGGAAAGTGCGATCCATCTAGGGATGGAGTGCTATGTTTTCAAGAAGCGAGCATGCATGCCGAGAGACGAAGAGTTGAGCGGAAAATTCTCCACGATGCACATAGCAGCCCATATGCTATGCATCCGGGAGGAAGCAAGATGTATGGAGATTTGTGAAAATAGTTACGTGGCCGGGTGGCGTGAGATAAGCGAGTTCGTAGGAAAGTGTCGACATGCCCGGCGAGTTAAGGCTGAACATCGATTACCATCGGGACTACTTCAACCGATAAAGATCCTCAATAGAAATGGGAGAGGATCACCATGGATTTAGTTAGTGGGCTACCCTTACGCCCAACAAGAAGGATGCGATTTGGGTAATTGTGGATCGCTTTGACTAAATCACTCACTTCATGCCGGTGAGAATGGATTACTCACTCCGAAGCTAGCGGCGGCGTATGTGGGTGAAATAGTGAGGTTGCATGGTGTGCCAGTATCGATTATCTCGGATAGGGATCCCGATTCACGTCAAGGTTTTGGAAAGCGTTGCATCAAGCTTTGGGTACAGTTAGATTTCATCACAGACTTTCCATCCACGATCGGCGGACGATCGGAAAGGGTGATACTGATCTTAGAAGACATGTTAAGAGGTTGTGTCTTGGATTTTAGTGGTAGTTGGGAAGAGTACCTACCATTAGCGGAATTCGCTTATAACAATAGTTATCAAGCGAGTATTCGAGATGGCTCCATACGAGGCCCTATATGCACGAAAGTGCCGTACTCCTACATGTTGGGCGGAGTTGGGGAACGACAAGTTCTGGGTCCGAGGTGGTAACGAGAGGCCGAAGACAAAGTCAAGGTGATTAGGTCTCGTTTCAAGGAAGCATTAGATAGGCGAAGTCTTATGCGATCTCAAGCGCAAGGAAATGGAGTATCTTTGTGGGAGACAAGGTCTTTCTGAAAGTGTCGCCTTGGAAAAAGGTGTTGAGATTTGGACGAAAAGGAAGCTAAGCCCAAGGTTCATCGGGCCATATCTGATGGTAAGCGAGTAGGACCGTAGCTTATCGCCCTAGAGTTGCCGTGAAGCCCGAATCGGATCCATGATGTCTTTCATGTATCGATTTGAGACGATGATCAGTCGAGATCCTTCCGCACGTTGTGCCCGATGCGAGAGATTGAGGTGAATTTGGATTTATCATTTGAAGAGGAACCGGTTGATTGTAGACCGAGATGTGAAGGTTCTACGTAGGAAGCGGTGCCTTTAGTGAAAGTGCTATGGCGGAACCACGGAGTGGAAGAAGCTACGTGGGAGCCCGAGAGGTGATGCGGCGGCAATACCCCATCTCTTTTGATTAAGGAATTTCGAGGGCGAAATTTATTTTAAGAAGGTAGAATCAGAACATCCCAAAAATGGGGTTATTTGGAATTTAACTATTTTTCTTATTATGAACTCTTTGTGATATTATTTATGGAATAATAGAGCTTAATTAAGGCTTTGAGTTGGCACGGTTTGGTGGAAAATTTGAGTTTTTAACTTTAAAGCGAGGGAGCCTTAGCGGGAGGGTGTTATAAGAATAAATGTGGATAATTTGACATGAAAATCAACTTGGAAAAGTGGCAAAAGGAGAGTCACTTAGGAGATAGCATGTGACGCCACATCAAGCAAGGGGATCACAGGTTCGAGTCACAAAATTCCCTTTCTTTTTGCACTATGTTTGGGCGGCACAAGTGGGAGAGTCTTCTTCCCTTTAAACTCTTTTATTATTATTAATAAGAGATAATATGAGCATTTCAAATTGGATTATTTATTTGTTTAACTCTATAGATAATAGAAGATAAAAGGGATATTATTTGGATTATTAATTGAGTATTGGGATTAATTCAAGTTATTTTGAATTAAATCAAAGTAGTGGCAGGAGCAATTTGTGGTATTTGCCGAATTTGGAACTCTTCAAAGGGGAGAAGTGGGCTGACAAGCTTAGGTGGAAGGGGGCCGAATTCTTTTAGTCTTCTTGATAATTTCGGCTAGCACCTCTTTTATTTTTCAAACTCTCTCAAACAAAAACTGAAAACCATTCTCCTTTTCTTAGATTTTTGCCCAAATTCCCTACTCACTCTCATCTCCCATTTCTTTTATCTCTTTTCTTTCCTTCTAAGATACCGAAATCACCATTGCTATCTTCTCTTCTCTTCCTTGAACCGAAACTCTTTTCTACTCTCTCCTTGGCCGAATCCCAACCTTTTTCTTCTCTTTTTCTTAGTTGGCCAACATACTCCCTAGCCATGGCAATTTCCCCTCTCCATATTTTCAAGTCTTGGCCAATATTAAAGCAAGGGTAGTAGTATGCGAAACTCTTTTCCATGTCCCATTCTCTCTGACGACTTGGTTAATAGAAAAGCTGAATTATTTTTGGCTAATCAATGATAGAATCGGTTCTATTTAGGTACCCTGGATTTTGAAGTATTCGATCCAAGCCTCGATCCTGTAAATCGGTTTTGGTAAGGATCTATTCTTTTTGGGATTCGATTAAGCCAAGGCCTACTAATAATGATGATGGCCGATTGTAGGAAGTGAAGCGGTTTTGAACCAGTGCCAAGTGAGTACTTAGAGGCAAATAGGTGAGGTTTGGGTTCAATCGGTAACCCTTTAGATTTATTTGATTTGGCGAGATAGGCCATAGTACTAATCCCATAGTTGGCCGAATATAGGTGCGGGGAGATCTAGGAGACCAACTTTCTTTTCGGGATTTAGGACTATCATCGATATCAGTGTGTACATACACACGTATAATCATTTAAATGTCTTTGAGTGCTTTGTATGCTAACTCCGATTTGTGTAGCATCGGATTAATACCATAACGGTATGAGTGGTGATTCGTAAGTACATTAATATGAATGTGTTATTGATGCTTTTGGGAAGCATGATTCATATGTTACATGTGATAAATGTATGAGATCTATTCATGATTACTTGACTATTGTGGGATAAATGAGTGGAGGGGCGTGATATTTTGTCTTTGGCGAGCACCATGTTTTGGTAACACACCGTGACTACGGTCACCAGAGGTTTGGTACCTCCAGAGGTTTGGTACCTCATAGCAACTCGTCCACGTGGTTAACACCACCGTGGGTTGGCCCCACTTGAGATATGGGATCGTCTGCGGTGATTTGGTATCACACGATGGGTTGGCCCCATCAATTGATTCGTGTCTCACGGACACCGCTGTGTTTTAGTAACACATCGTGACTACATGTCACCATGGTGGTTTGGCACCACATGTATTGACGGACATCGTGACTATATGTCACCAAAGTGGTTTAGCACCACCACGGTGTTTTGGTAACACATTGTGACTACGGTCACCGGTGGTTTGGTACCACATGGGGTAGACAAAGGCGTTTGGTTAGGCTAGGTCGGTGCATGACTTAGTACATGATGATTGATTATATCTTTGTGTATGAAATTGTTTAAATACGGGGAAGGGTTACATCACGAGTCTTGGTGACTCACCTTCTCCTTTAACATTTTTCAGTGACTCATAGATGGCGGTTGAGGAGCCGGTTGGACTCGAGGTGGCCATGCAGTGGACTTGAATAAATTGAAACTTTAAACTTAGCTATTTTATTTTATTATTGGTTTTTTTTTGTTTTGGATGTAATAAGGCCTCCATATACTTTACTTTTGTTATTTCTTATATGTTGGATACTTTGTTTAAACTATATTATTAAAATTAAATTAAAATCACATGTTTTCTTAAATTAACACGAAAATGTTTTATCGTGCCATCGGGCACATTTGGAATTTGTATAATAAGCTGACTCAACTAAATTTCCAAATTAAATCTAAGTATGGTTTCGGCAAGATAACCAAAAACGAGAAGTTTTCAACAAAACTTAAATTGGTTTTAAAATGGTTTTCAAAAAGTTTTTTTTCCGTAACAAACCAAATTCGGTCATAATGTTTGGGCCGGGTTCGGGTTGTTACAAGAGGGTTCTTACCAACCGATCAAAACGTGAGTAGAAAGAATGATTTCGAAGCAAATATATATATATATATATATATATATATATGAAGAGAAAGATTCGGCTAAGGAGATGATCATTGAAATTCGGCCATGGTGAAGAATTAGGGAGAGAGATGTTTAAGAATTTTTTTTTTCTAAGTAGTAAAGAAGATAAGATGTTTATTTTTCGGTTTTCAAGGATGGAGAATGAACAAAGAAGAATTTTTGAGATTGGTGTTCATTCGGCCAAGGAAGAAAGGTATTGAAAAAATATGTCCCTCAAGGTTGTACGATTTTGGCACAAAAAGGAGAGAGTTTAGGGAGAAAAAGGATGGTACCAAAATGGTCAAAAAAAAAATGAAATGGCCAAAAGAAAACAAAAGCTTTACCTATTGCTTATGACAAAATCGGTTAGGGAGAGAAGTTTTGGAGAAAAATAAAATAGTGCACAAAATTGCTAAAGAAATTTGACCAACTAGCTCCTAATCCCTATCAATATTCGGCCAACCTCTCTAGCCCCAAAAACCGACCAAGTTCATGGCCAAGAGAGTCAACCTTTGCCAACTTTTCTATCCATAACACATTCCACAAATTAAGCCATTTGTTCCCTTACTTGCCTTATCCTATTGATTCCTTTCCTCAACTTCAATGTTTCCTTAATCCATTTAGCCCCTTACCATAAAAATTAAAAGTCCAACATACCAAAAATAAAGCTTGGCCGACACTTAATAGGAGAGTGCAAAAATTTAAGTCACAAAAATGCATACCAAGGGATTCAAACCTCTCCCCTCAAGACAATACATGTGGCGCATATCCTCTTTACTAATTGCTCAATTATGCTTAGATTCTTACTCAAAAATTTCCATATGTTATAAATCCACTGACTCCCTCTCTTTAAAGTACCAAAGCTAAAAATTTTCACTAATTCCAATTAGATCCCAAGCCTTCTCAGGACCTCCTTGACAAACAAAATTAATAATCTAACAAGCTTAATCACCAATTTAATGTAACTCATACAAAACTCAAATTTTAGGATGTTACAAAATCTACATTCCAGTCCCCCTGAAGTTGCAGTTGGGTTGGCAACCATCTGACAAGACCGGGGCAAAATGGGTCCTTTTATAGTCTTTGCTCTATTCTCGTTACACGACAATGAGCAAAGAGGGGCAGCTGTAGTGACCCATTTGTGCCCAGGCCTATTTTATTCAGAAAAAGAAAAAAAACAAAATAATAATAAATAAAGTCCAGTTTTATAGTCCATTTTTACAAAACCAGACCAGTCCCTTGGCCCAAACTAACACCCAAAAACCCAATTACAAACCAGCTACCCAATACCCCAAAAACAGATCCTGACCCGAACTACCCCAGACCCAAGTTTGTATGGCCCAAAAGGCCCAAAACATTAAGCGGACTCAGAGACCTGGGGTTTTACGAGGAAACCCTAAGCGCCAAGCGGACACCCTTTCTCTCGTGCCACAAGAGCCGGCCAAGCACAGCTGTCTTTGCGCTCGCAATCAGCTCCTCGCGCCCACCTTCTACAGCCGCCATCAAAGCGCAAACGAGATCTTCGTCCACACACCAAAGAAAAGGAAACAAAACGGCAAAAAAATGGCAAAATAGTAGCAAATTCCTTTTTATTTTTTTATTTTCAAGGCTATAAAAGCTTTGATTATTTTATAACAGAGGGGAGACAAAAAAATACACAAATAAATAGAAATACAAACAGAGACAAAAATACATTGAAAATAGAATACGAAACTATTTCTTTAACCGAGGTGATTTTCATGCTATTTCATTTTATTTTTAGATTTACAATATTTTTTACGAATATTAAAGCGAAGAAAAAGATAGGAAGGTTACTGCGTTTTGGCTTCAAAGCAGAGGGTTTTGGCCATTATTGCACGGCGGGCGTGTGGCGCGTCGCGATGAAGGCGGAGGTCCGATGACTGTGTGAGGGCGAGCAAAAATTACGACCTACTATTTTTTTTTTAAATCGATGTTTAAAATGAATTTGGTTTTTTCTAGCTTTTATAGCCCATCCGGACGACGTCGTTTGGCATAGCCCATTAATAACCAAAACGCGGCGTCGTTTAATGAAAGGATCTGCGTTGACCCGAAAACCGGGGAGGATCCGCGTTTTATAAAAAGGGAAATTTACCCTTTTAGTCCTCCGCTATTTCATTAAATTTAATTTTGTCCAAATCAATTTTTATTTATTTTAAATTAGCCCAAAAACTTATACTCTGTTTCAATCGATCCTCGGGCTCCTTAAAGGCTAATAATCGAGCAGCGTCATTTTGGAAAGAAGGCATAATTGCCTAATAAGTCCCTACGATTATGACGTAGCGTTATAAATTAGTCCTTTTATACCTATTTTAATTGCTATTTAATCCTTATTTTTTTAAAAACCTTTTTATTTTATTTCATTTTAAATTATTTTAACATTATATTAAAATTGTTTTATTATATTAAAATCATATTATTTTTTAAAGAATTAATTTATTAATAAAAGTTTTATGTATTATTTTTCTTAAATACTTAGTATTTTTAAATATTACATTATTACTATTTATTATTTTATTTAATTATTTTTATATTGCATAATATTTTATAACTTTTATGTTTGTTATTGTATTATATCTATTTTTAAAATTTTGTATATATAGTATTATATTATATTATTTTCTAAAATCTTACTTGGTATAAAATTTATTTATAACATATATTTATTTTTATTGTTTTTATAAAATATATATGTATTAAATTATTACATTATAAATGTAATTTTATTTAAAGTTATATATTATTTATTCCTTTAACAATATATTTTTATAATGTATATGTATTATTTTATTACTCCATCATTTTATCATTAATTCATTTTTATATATATATGATTCATTTTATTATTCCACATCATTTTTATTTAAAGCCATATGTCTTAATTTGCAATATCTATAATAATTCATTCTGTGTCGTTATGCATGTAAAGCTTTATATTTATTTGTTATTTACTGCCTTATATTTTATATTTGTTTATCTTTTGTTTATGTTATTCCTCTATCAATTTTATATTTTTGTTTTAGTATATTTATTTTATTGTTTGCATCACTTATTACTCCGTATTATTCTTTAATTATTCATTAATAGTAATTGTTAATATAATTTATGGTTATGATAAACTGATATTTGGTATATATGTTGCAATGTATGATTTACTCAAACCATTTTTATAAAAACACCTTTTGAATTAAAGCATTTTATTTAAATATTTTAAAAAATACGGTGATATGTGATATTTGGGGACTTCGAGAAGAATTGTGCCCTAACTTACTGGGTTTTGATTTTTCTCGTAGAACTTAAGGTATTAGATATCCCATCTCTTTTAAAAACTGAAACTTACCAATTTCAAATCAAAAAACCTATTCTTGGGAATTCAAAACGTTGTGTCCTAACTTACTGGATATGACGTTTTGTGTCTCGAGGTAGGAATTTTCTAAAATAAAGACGTGCCTAGTTTTGAAGTTATGAGATGATGTACCCTAACTTACTGGGCATAGTATTTTATTTCTTTGAGATAGGCAAGTTTTTGGTTTTTCTTCTAATAAAAGGATCTTATTTTAAAATTTTTCAAATTTGCAACAATAGGACATGATTTTATCGATTAGGTACCAATTTATGGGCGTTATGAGGGTGCTAATCCTTCCTCATACGTAACCGATTCCCGAACACATTTTTCTTGTTTTTCGTGGACCAAAATCAGTATTTTGAAATAAAACGTTTTCAAAGGTGATCCAATCACACCTAAGTAAAAAGCAGTTGGTGGTGACTCCCATTTTTGTTTTTAAAAGTCGATCCTATTTTTAAATCAAACTTTAAAATGGTTTCGACATTTAGCAACTACAAGTTAATTTGAATTATAGAAACACAAACCGTAAACTCTCGAGGAGCTATTAAATGACGACTTTGTCTTTTCCATTCTTTTTCGAGGAATCCGGGTCGACTTTAGCTACGGATTAAAACAAACAAGATATTTCCTAAATATTCAACCATTTTCACATTCAATTTCTAAATTATTTAAAATTTTCATATTATTCAATTTAGTCCCTAAAACCCGGACTAACATAACTTTCAAATTTAGCCTCCAATTTTTATATCGATTTCACTATAGACCTAATTTAACTTTCTTTTCTCATTTCTACAACAAATTTCAAGATTTATGCAATTTAGTCCCTATTGCACAAAATCATCAATTCACTTTATAATTTAGTCATTTTTCAATACTAAACTTAAAATCTATCAAATTGGTCCCTAAAACTTTAACTATTCAACAATGGTAACATCCTCAAACTTTAAAAATATCTAAAAATATGACATGGATCAGTTAGCTTAAGCTCTCGGGATTTTGAAAACATAAAAAAATAAGAAAATTACTAAATTGAACTAACAAAATTGAAGCTTGAAAAATTTGGAGCCCTAGCCATTCGTCCCTTTTCTTCTCCTTTAAGTTCAGCCAAATGAAAGAAAATGAGAATTTTAGTTTCTCCTTAAAGAAAATGAGAATTTTAGTTTCTCCTTCTTTCCAAAGTCTCTTATTATTTCTTCAAATTTTATGTTTTACTATACTTATTTTATTTTTATTATATTTTTATAACATTTTTAACCATTTAAAACCCATGTTTTCATCCACTATCATTATATCAATGGTTTGATTACCTCATAAGTCCCTTAGCTAAGTACTACATAAATATTCACTAACAATTCAACTTTTGACACTATTATGATTTAGTCCCTGCACCATAATTAAGCACTAATTCAAAAAAAATTACCTGATCGAAGTTCAATTCACTTCTAATATAACTTCATAAATATTTTAATAAAAATATTTACGAGATTGGTTTATGGTAACGATGTTTCGTAACCACACTTTTTGATACCGTTGACTTTCTGGTCATTATAATTCTCCTCCATAAGAAACTTCATCCCCAAAATTTACTTAAAAAGAGGTGGGGATACTAAGATTTCATCATCTCTTCCGATTCCCAAGTCGCTTCTTCCACCCTATGGCTATGCCACAATACTTTCATGACTGGAACGCATTTTTTTATTAACTCTTTCACATCATGAGCTAGGATTTCGATCGGTTCTTCCTCATATGATAATTCAGGCTGAATTTCAATGTCTTCCATCGAAATAACATGAGACGAATCCGAGCGATATCTCTTGAGCATCGACACGTGAAAAACACCATGTATTTTCTGTAGCTCTACTGGTAATGCCAACCAATAGGCAACAGGTCCAAGCCTTTCGGTGATTTCATAGGTCCAATAAATTGAGGGTTCAACTTTCCCTTTCGACCAAATCATAGAAGTTTCTTGTAACACCCCAAACCCGGCGCAAACGCTACAACCGGATCTGGTATGTCACTTAAGTGTTTTTACAAAACATGACGCGTTTTGGAAAACAATTATTAGGTTTAATTATAAATACCGGAAATTTAGTAATTTATTAAGTTATATAAGATATAAAGTTATAAATTGCCTTGATGAATTTTAAATAAAGACTGAAATCTTGTACATGTCTTAGTTTAATTTTCAAAAAATAATTAAAAATGTCTAATAATAAAACCCAACATAAACCTTGAAACATAAACAAAATCTAGTGGCCCATGGCCTTATTACCATGAGATTTAAAATCCATTAAATACAAATATAAAATAATAAACTAAAGTCTTTTATTTGAATCCAAATGTTCTTTTGCATGGCCACCTTGCTCTCCTCTCCAAATTTCCGATCCGATGCACTAAGTGTCACTGAAATTGTTAAATAATTGGTTAAGTCGCGAGACTCAGTGTGTAACCCTCATGCACCATTAGATTTGGGCTTTAGCCCATAAAAATGAGAATAATCAAAATTGATATACATAACAAAAATAGTATGCAAAGCCCAACCTATTTGCCTAGGTTTCCATCCGCTACTGGCGCCCGTACCGACCATTCACACCATTGGGGATTTCTACAATCGACCCACACCGCTTACACGCCAAGATGGCGCAGTCATGTCGCTCATCAACATATTATGGCCGAAGCCCTTATAATGAATCACGGTATTAGCCGCTACAACATATAACGAGATCACGGTATAAATCGCTACACATATAACGTATAACTTCCTCCTTTCATCAACCCAACCCATGCGGTCATAAAATCAATATGCTTTTATCATATAAAGTCAAACATTCACTTGACTGGTGATTTGCTTCACCCTTTTCGGTTTCCAACATTAAACCGAGATATCGGTATTTATCACAACATATAAACTTATGAGCATACATTAATAATCGGATCTAGATGGTGGGGAAGTATTACACACCACGATATCGCGAAATCAATATTCTTAGTCGATGTCCTTGCTATTCGGATCTATTATCCTCAATGCAAAGCCTTGCTCAAAAGCGGAAAAAACACACAAAGATTTAGCCCCTTCAACAATCGGCCAAGGTTAATAAATCCCAAATTACACGTTAAAACTAATAGATCCCTTACCTTGAAATCCCAAAAGTAACACGATTCTATAACTTAGAGATCTATGCGATTGACTCCACTAAAGTTCCCTTCAGATTTCGGCACAAGTAGGCACCACGTAAGTAATTCGGCAATCACGGGAGATGAGATCTAGGATTTCGGCTTTTAGGAAAATCCCAAAAAGTATGAACAAGAGAAGGCTGATGTGTCTTTGGCTTTTAAAATACTTGAGTGAGGAGTTTCAGTTTCTGACAGGAAAAGAGAAGAAGAAAAGAAAACAAGGAAGAGACTTGAAGATTTCGGCTAGGAAGAAAAAGAGTGGAAAGAGTTTCGGCTTTTGAATCAAAGTGAAGATGAGGGAATAGGCTTAGAGATTTGGCTTTTGTAGAGAATGAAGAAGAAGATGGAACTTTAGGAGTTTTCACTTTTACTCGAGAGAAGAAGAGAAAAGAATGAGAGAAAAACCCAAATGACGAAATTGAAGAGATATTCCCCTATTTATAGAAATTTCTGCACTTACCTAACCTTGTAGATAAATCCTATCTTTTCTCCTTTATCTTAATCTAATAGCTCATCTAAAAGAGACTTAATTATCTCTAACTCCTCCTCTTTTATCAAGATATTATCCACATATTTTAATCATTAAAATCCCTAAATTTTAGCCTTTATCTCGCTTATTATCCACATAAAATAAATTCCTAAATAATAGCCTTTATCCGCTTATTATCCACATATTTTAAACATTAAAACCCCTAAATTTTAGCCTTGTTGCCATCCACTCCACCTAATCCTAATGCCCAAAATTTAGCTAACTTAAATTAAAAGAATTGGGCTCCATAAAACTTAAATTTGGGCCCTTACTCCCTTGTGTGGCGTCACCTCCTAAGATTGGGCCACAAGCCCACTTTGGTATTTTAAACATAGATACTACCTTTTAAACCTTATAATGCCCAAACATATAATTTTAATCAAGGCCTCTACCTAAGCATGAGCCCAATTTGGACCCCTAACACTTAAATTAACACATTAAACATATCCACCCATTAAACGCATAGGCCCAAAAATTCGGGATGTTACGCTTCTACCCCCTTAAAGAAATTTCTGTCCTCGAAATTTCCAACTAACTATTAATCGTACTACCCAAGTCTCACCACTATGCTTTCATTCATGCACTCTAATTCTAAAGTCAAAATAAACACTTAGTATACTATGGTAGAGGGCACGCACCGGTATTCACATCTAGGCGTCTTCGTCCCCTTGAACTCATGCTATCGGTCCGCGTTTATCCGATTAAAAATTTTATGAATTATCAATTCTTTTCACCGTTAACCACGAACAATCTTATTAATAGCGCTTTTAAGGGTAGTTCTTTCAATTCGAATTACATCTACAAGTTTCGTGCTCTGTTTGTTTGATGTAAAATGTTTTCCTGAAAATATTTTCCAGATTTTCCGGCGTTTGGTTGATGGAAAATGTTTTCCTTGAGGAAAACATTTTACAAACACTGAGTAAATGCTTTCTTTGTTCCCGTAAAACGCGTCTTACCAAATTTTTTTCGTAAGACATTTTCCAAGCTTTCCCTTCATCCAGTACGTTTTCTTCCTCTTTTCTTCCCTTCTTCATTCCTTCTCCTTCTTCTTTCTTTCTCAACCTATTTCTTCTTTCTTTCACACATGGTTAAGGAAGCTAAAGCCGGAAAAAGGTCTATTGAGGGCATCATTTGAGAATCTTTGCATTTTTATTTCTCGCTTTTAGTAAGCGGGAAAAGAAAGAAAGAAAAGCGTCACCCTTTTGCTTTACTTGTCCTCCTCATCCTTTAATTATTCTTATTCTCTTTGTCACTTGCTTTCAAGAGGGTTTATTTATTTATAACTCGCAATAAACCCTAAACCCAGTTTCCAATTCTCTCGCTAATGCTTTTATATTAGCCATTAATGTTTTGTTTTCTCTGATTTTCCATTGGTCTTTTGGTGTTCCGAAATTGAGTTTCTTTCACTTTCCTTTTGATTTTGAGTGGTTACTTTCATTCTTTCTTGTCTTAAATTTAAACTTTGATTGTTGGTTTTTTCTAAGTTTGTGTTATTTGATTCAGCTTTCTATAGATTATTTTTTTTGTTTGTAATTAATTAGCTTGATAGTTTTGAGTGAAATTCCTCTTTTTTAAATCTCTTCACAACCTAGAATTTGAAATTTATCATTGGGAGAAAGTCTAGATTCATTAATTGATCAAATTTTCCTGGTTAAAGTATCATTTAAGGTTTGAATGTTATTTTAATTAGCTTAAAAGTTGCCATTCAATATATATATATATATATATATGGTTCTTTCATATTGTTGAAATATCACTTTGCTTGCCTTAAAACATGAGTGGAGAAGGCTAGAGATTGGGATTTCAGTAATATTTATAAAGACCCATGCCGTGTATGATTTTGGACTCGATGAAATTCTCATGTCTTTTTAAAGTTGCTTATTTTGAACCGTAAGGTGCTTTTTGCCTATGATATATGTCTATTTTGTTAGCTTCAATGATAGAGCATGGTGAACGTATGGCTTTAATCGGATGTGTTCTAGACTATGTTGTAGTGTATTTCGTAAGAAAAAAGGTTCTCTTTGGCATATTTAAATGAATTTTTGTGCCTATGCTTACTTTCTCGCATGATATTTCTTCAACTAGTGATTATAGCTTATTGTCATAAACGATATTTTTGCTTATGTCGTTGGTTTTTCTTTGGAAGAACACCATTAATCAAATTATCTCCAAAGAAAACGTGGGAGGATTTATTGGAGCTTCATGTTACAACTATATTTTAAAGCATATATTTTTCTTAGCCATATATGTATATACATAGTAAAACGTGTGATGCTTTTCCTGATCCAATACATTTCTTTGCCAATTGTGATGTTTCTTTGCTATTTGTATTTGATTCTTTTGTCTTCATGAATCTTGGACATAAATAAAACCTTTCATTCCTCTTCTTTTGTGTGTCCCCTCTTTTAGTTCTTTTGTGTGTCCTCTTTCAGCATTGTACATTATTTTCAAGTGCTAATAGTGTGCATTTTGTTCTGAATGCAGTCTGCAAAACAATTCTCTGAGGGCTTGAAGCTCAAGATAAATCTTTTGAGGTAAAGTTGAATTCAGTATATTCTGTGTCACTTTGTCTCACTGCTGCATATGCATGCTTTATTTTGATTTCTCTTGTCTTGTGTCGATAATGGTCATGTTTGGTAGTCTAGATAATAAGGTCCATGCTTTTAGGTTAGTTATTTGTATTCGCTTGCTCAATTGATGACCGGGGTAAGAGAGTCGACTTTTATTCCTTTACAAAAAAAAGTTATTCTAATATTTGAGAGTTAAATACATAAGCTACTAGTTATCTTACTTGAGCTTGTGTGTCTAAATCAGTGGTTACAGAGTCTATAAGAGCGCAAGTTTTCTCAAGTTTGGTACCTCATCAATCAAAATAACATTCAAACAATTTGGGACTTTTAGGTGTCTGGAGCCAAATGAATTAGTCATATATTTTTATGAAACCTTAAGACTCAGTTAGAGAGAGACTCGCATCTCTTGAGGCTTCTCGATAAAAATTCTGCTTACCTTTAATTATTGCATAGGTCCCTTTTTAATAGAGATTACAATAATTAAATAGAGTATATGAACTAAATAAGGTTTTACCAAACACAACTGCTATTCTAAGAGTCCTAAAGCGGTTCTTTTATCATGAGAGTCCTACCTAACTTCTCCTAAAAATAATAAAAACTTTTATATACTTATCGGTATCTTCATACCACTTTACAAAAAGCTTAAACATAGTTTAAACATACTATGTTTATTATTATTATTATAGGTAATGGAGTGGTAATGGAGTGGGAGGATTGCTTAAACATAGTTTCGATATATATTACTTTTATTATTATTATTATTATAGGTATGATATAAATATACATATGATCGTGGATCTATGACTTGAGTGCATATATATATTATTGAAAAAATTAACAAAGATATATAGATATATTAATCCAAAGTAATGGAAGGCTTTTCTTAGGCGGTGGGGGCTTTGTTGTTTTGGTGCTTGCTCAAGAAGAAAGGAATTTGGAGGTTGGTATTTTCCATCGAAGTAGGATTGATGATGAAGTAAAACAAAATAGATGTCAAAAGGTGTTTTAGAGAGATGATTATAAAATCTCAAAAAAAATTAAAAAAATCACAAACGATTCATGTATTTATATTGTATCAATATTTAATATATTTGTATTTTTATAATATTAATAATTTCTAAAATCAAAAGGAAAATTACAAATACAAATGTACCATATTGGTAGTGTTTTTGTAGTGTGTCAAAAATTCAAAATCACAATCAACAATAGAACCAAAATAATAATAATAATCACAATCAACATGCATAAAAGTAGAAGTTTTGCTTTTGGAGTGCAAAAGTTGGATGTAAAAACATTCAATATGTTTGAGATCATCGATTATGTTTTAAGCTTATTAGATATTGAATTTATTATGTTTTAAGCTTGTTAGATATTGAATTTATTATGTTTTGAGGTTGTTGGATATTGAAATGATTGACAATGATAATTATTAATGTAGAATGGGTAAGGGCAACAAAGAAGGGACCTCCAAGCAATTCAATGGACAAAACCGATGGAACATGTTTTCTTGAAATTCTAGCAGAGGAGGCCCAGAAACGAAATAAGCCTTCTAATGCTTTCAAAGCGCTTTCTATTAATCGAGTTGTCGAAGCTATTTCTGAAAGATTTCAAGTCCAATGCGATGCAAAACATGTGGAAAATCATTTGAGGACCTGTGAAAAACCAAGTGTGATTATATGCAAAATTCGAGGTGAAAGTGGTTTCGGATGGGATGATAACATGAAAATGATCACATGTGATAGAGCAACATATGATGCAGCGATGATGGTAATATATGTATATATATGTTAAGCTTATTTCATATGTTTTTACTTGTTATTCTAATTGTGTATAATATCCAACGTGCACACAAGAAGTATGAACCATTTTGAATAAAAGCATTGATCATTATGACGAAATGGCTTTGATTGTTGGCAAAGATATGGCAACAAGGAGTTTTGCTGAACATTTCTTGACATAGATTTGGATGATGGTAATCAAGATTCAGTGCACATGAGACTACGACAATGAAGAGGTTTGAAGAGGTAAGAACAAATGTATCTTCATCCGGCACATCCAAATGTAAAAGAAAAATGTTCAAGAAAGTGTTGTCGATGAACAAATTAAATTTGTGGGTGAACAACTTGGCAAAATTGCTAATGCTTTGGAACAATTTATCATGGATAAGACACCACGACTTTACGAGCAGGTGATGTCGATGAGGACGAAGGATTTGATGATGACTTCACATGTTCTGTGTTTGATTATTTAGTGAGTCATGAATCCAAGCCAAAGCTTTTCTAGTTAAAAGTAAGAAGCATAAAAAATTTGGCTTCAAAAATTTGCTCAAGGTTCAAGATATTGATACTTTTATGTAGTGTAATATTTAGTTATGCACTTGGACAATGTGACAATGTTGTTATTATGTGGTGTACTACTAATTATGCATTTGGATAATATTTCTAGTATTTAATTGTGATTTGGAAACTAATTTATAATTATTCAATCCTTTTTTATTTTTTTAACACAATTACAAATAATTTATTTGACTTTGGTTGTTTTCAATATGACGGTTAATAATGTAACTTAATAATTGATATTATTATATATTTAATCTAATTTATTTATAATAAATAAATCATTGCAATATATGTAAAAACAATTTAAAATATAAAAATTGTTAATATGTAAATAAATTTATTAATATATATGTAAAATCAACTTTTCAGAAATCACCAAACAACGAAAAATATTTTACATGATTCATCCAAACACGTAAAAATATTTTCTAGTAAATCATTTTCGAGAAAAGTAAATCATTTTCAAATCATTTTCCTGAAAACATTTTATGCCAAACAAAGCAGACCCTCGGTCTCAAGTTTGTCTCCTAGTTTCATATACACATACATGCAATCATCAATCATACAAATAGAACTTACATTCATCACCTAAGGGTATTTTCATCATTTCACTACCTGAAGGTATTTTCGTAATTTATCCTACAGGGTATGTTAAGTAATTTTCCAAAATAGGGTTCCTTGGTGATTTTGTGAAAGAAGGGTATTTTGGTAATTTTACAATCCGGGGGTATTTCGGTAATTTACAAACCAGGAATATTTTGATGTTTTTTTTTTCAAAACAGGGGCACTTTGGAAAATCTAGTTACTCTTGTAAACATAGGGTTTTGGGTAAATTTTTCATAGCTGTGAACATTTTCAAATCAAGTGTATCTTTTTGAAATGTACAAAACTTAGGGGTTTTGGTTTGCCAAAATAGGGTGGGTTGGTCCCTTTCGGGTTTTAATTATGGATTCAGCCCATGAACAAGTCCTTATAGCTAGGGTGAACAGTCACTACGCACTAGGTAGGATTCCAGCGAAGAGGAGGTGAGTCACTAGGACTGCTTAAATACCAGGCTCTTCCGGATCCAATCCTAGACTTGCTTATGCCTGTTACCACACCCTAGTCTTGCGGCTCGTTCACGGGTTTGTTTAGTGAAGTTAAGTCTTATGAGATTTAAGGAGTTGTTCCAATAAGCCTAGAGTCCATCAAGTTCTAATCTAGATAGTCTACGTCCCATAAAGCCCATCAAGCCCACATATATTATATCACACAATGGTTCAGAATACTTACCTGGCAGACTTGGGCCGGAGACGCAGGTGCCATCCTGAGCTAACAGACCTGTATAAATATGCATGTTTCGAAAACCCAACTTTAGAAAACTTTTTGAGCCCAAAAACCCTCAAAGCCGAGTTTTGAACTGGGCTCTGATACTAATTTGTAACACCCCAAACCCGCCCAAACGCTACAACCGGATCGGTATGTCACTTAAGTGTTTTTACAAAACATGGCGCGTTTTGGAAAACAATTACTAGGTTTAATCGTAAATCACAGAATTTAGTAATTTATTAAGTTATATAAGATATAAAGTTATAAATTGCCTTGATGAATTTTAAATAAAGACCAGAAATCTTGTACATGTCTTAGTTTAATTTTCAAAACATAATTAAAAATGTCTAATAATAAAACCCAACATAAACCCGGAAACATAAACAAAAATCTAGTGGCCCATGGCCTTATTACCATGAGATTTAAAATCCATTAAATACAAATATAAAATAATAAACTAAAGTCTTTTCGCTGAATCCAAATGTTCTTTTGCATGGCCACCTTGCTCTCCTCTCTCGGCCGGTCCGATGCACTAAGTGTCACACAAATTGTTAAATAATTGGTTGAGTCGCGAGACTCGTGTGTAACCCTCATGCACCATTAGATTTGGGCTTTAGCCCCATAAAATAGAATAATCAAAATTGATATACATAACAAAAATAGTATGCAAAGCCCAACCCATTTGCCTAGGTTTCCATCCAGCTACACGCCGTACCGACCATTCACACCATTGGGGATTTCTACAATCGACCCACACCGCTACACGCCAAGATGGCATCATGCTGCTCATCAACATATTATGGCAAAAGCCCTTATAACGAATCATGGCATTAGCCGCTACAACATATAACGAGATCACGGTATAAATGCTACACATATAACGTATAAATTCCTCCTTTCATCAACCCAACCCATGCGAAATATAAAATCAATATGCTTTTATTATATAAAGTCAAACATTCAACGACTGGTGATTTGCTTCACCCTTTTCGGGTTTCCAACATTAAACCGAGATATCGGTATTTATCACAACATATAAACTTATGAGCATACATTAATAATCGGATCTAGATGGTGGGAAGTATTACACACGATATCGCGAAATCAATATTCTTAGTCGATGTCCTTGCTATTCGGATCTATTATCCTCAATGTAAAGCCTTGCTCAAAAGCGGAAAAACACACAAAGATTTAGTCCCTTCAACAATCGGCCAAGGTTAATAAATCCCAAATTACACGTTAAAACTAATAGATCCCTTACCTTGAAATCTCGAAAGAAACACGATTCTATAACTTTGAGATCTATGCGATTGACTCCACTAAAGTTCCCTTGATTTTGGCACAAGTAGGCACCACGAAGTAATTCGGCAATCACAGGGAGATGAGATCTAGGGATTTGGCTTTTAGGAAAATCCAGAAAAGTATGAACAAGAGAAGGCTGATGTGTCTTTGGATTTTAAAATACTTGAGTGAGGAGTTTCGATTTACGACAGGAAAAGAGAAGAAGAAAAGAAAACAAGGAAGAGACTTGAAGATTTCTGGCTAGGAAGAAAAAGAATGGAAAGAGTTTCGCTTTTGAATCAAAGTGAAGATGAGGAATAGGCTTAGAGATTTCTGCTTTTGCAGAGAGAATGAAGAAGAAGATGGAACTTTAGGAGTTTTCGGCTTTTACTCGAGAGAAGCGAGAGAAAGAATGAGAGAAAAACCCAAATGACGAAATTGAAGAGATATTCCCCTATTTATAGAAATTTGGCACTTATCTAACCTTGTAGATAAATCCTATCTTTTCTCCTTTATCTTAATCTACTAGCTCATCTAAAAGAGACTTAATTATCTCTAACTCCTCCCTCCTTTATCAACATATTATCCACATATTTTAATCATTAAAATCCTAAATTTTAGCCTTTATCTGCTTATTATCCATATAAAATAAATTCCTGAATAATAGCCTTTATCTGCTTATTATCCACATATTTTAAACATTAAAACCCCTAAATTTTAGCCTTGTTGCCATCCACTCCACCTAATCCTAATGCCCAAAATTTAGCTAACTTAAATTAAAAGAATTGGGCTCAAAGTAAAACTTAAATTTGGGCCCCTTACTCCCTTGTGTGGCGTCTCCTCCTAAGATTGGGCCACAAGCCCACTTTGGTATTTGTAACACCACTGGTTTAGGAAATTTGTGCATATAGGGTATAAATCAAGTGTTAGTAGGTTTTTGGGAGTGCTTGGGTGAGTTTTAGAGGTTTTAAGAATGTTTGGATGAAAGGGGAAGGCTTTGGAAAATTTTGGATTTTTAAGTAATAAAGGAGCTTGGCTTTGGGAGGCCTTAAAGGAATTAATTGGGAGAATAGGACACGGGGAGAGGCTTTGGCAAAGTGGCTTCATCTTGCCTGTAGAAATTTGGAAGTAGCGCCTTTGAGGTCTTGGGTTCGAATCAAAGAGGCGTGCAGTGGTTTTAATTTTTGGATCTTAGCGTTACAAGGCGGGAGGCCTTAAAAAAGTGTGGGCGTGTTTTGACACAAGAAGCGGTGGTCAAGTGGTGCTCGTCACGGCACTTAGAAAGCTTGGAAGAGTGAAAGAAGCGCGAGTTCGAGAAATTGGGCGCAAACATTTTGGGCGTGATTTATTTTTATATGCGGTTATGGGGCTTTGGAGTAAGAAGGGTTTAAAATTAAATGGTGTGGCTTATGGCATAAAAATCAAAGTGGCGAGTGGCACAGGGGCGTTGAAGGAGAGGTGTGCAGCGGTTCGAATCAAGGGAGTTGCATTTTGGGGTTTGTTTTTATTCTTTTTGGCAAAGAGCTTGAGGGTGTTGGGATGGCACATGGGAGACCCAATTAGATAAAGTTTAAGCTAAGGTTGTTTGGTTTTTAAATTAATTTGGTGTGGTGGTTTTATTATTTTATTTATTTTAGATAATTATGGATTATTTTAGTTAGTTTGAATGGGTTTTGAATGGATGATGATGAGTAAATATAGGGATTTGTTTAATTCAAATTTGTGGCTTGTAGTGGTTCTAGGAGGTGGCGGTTGTGGGAGTCTTCAAGAGAGGGGGTGTGTGGCGGTTTTGGAGGTGTTTTAGGAAGGGAATGTCGTTTTCTTAAGGCATTTGTGGGTGATTTTCGGCCCCTTGGTTGAGGTACCAAAGCCGAATTGTCAAAGAGAATTCCTTCACTCTTTTCTTCTTGAAACCGAAAGACTAAACCTCCCAGAAGCTTGCCGAATTTGTTTTGTGTTCTTTCAATATTGTTGATAGCCGAATGCCCTTCCATCTTTCTTTCTTTCTTTATTTTTCTTTCTCAATACCTTCTAGCCGAAACTTTAATCATTCACATCTTCTTTTTCTCTTTTTCATCCAAGCCGCGCACAAGGTGTTAAACACCTAAAGCCAAATTCTTTTCTTCTTGTTCAAGTGTTGGTCGAATCTTCCCTTTCCTTTTGTGTGGTTCTTGGCCGATTGTTAAGGGTGGCGAGGTTGCTTTTGGATTTTGGTTCAAGCCTTGGAGAAGGTATAGGGGTAAGGCTCGAATGTTTTATGGTAAGCCCTCTGTTTTCTATCGATAATCTTTAAGAGTAAGAGTGGGTTTTGGCATTTGTTTGGAAGGATATTAACCTCTTGTGTGATGATTATTTAGTCATGGGGTCTTGATTTTGGTGGCGATCAAGTGTAGGCGATTGGTAAAGTGGTGGTAAGAGAGGATTCTTTTAGTCCATTCTTTTAGTCTTTGTTAAGCCAAGTCTATTGTGGATTAACCGTTTTCTTGTTAGGGTGGACCGATTGTTAGAGGAACCATTGGTTGGTTCGGATTTGGTAAGAAACCAAATCAATCGTGAGGTGCAAGGTTATCAAGGGTCTTAGTTTGGTTCTTCGATTGAGGCACATGGGTGTGTACACACACACACTCTTCTAGTAATAAATGTGCTTACTATATTGTGTACTTAAACACACTTTGCTCTGTTATTATATGTTTATACATGTTGAGTGTTGTTTGGATCCATGGAAAGGTGGATGGAATGCCATTAAGGTATGAGGCTAAGGGTCAGTAAGTCCTGTTGTGATGCTTTTAGTAAGCATGATGTATACTGCTATGAGTTGTCATGATGATGCTTTTGGTAAGCATAGTATATCCAATATGTGTGCTTTAATACTTGATTGTGGATAAACAATATGTATGTTGCTAAACAAAGCATGATGTATATTTCGGTTAAATGCATATAAGTGATTGTTGTGGGTTGTACAGTGGAGGCGGTGATATTTTTGTCTTGACGAGCACCGGTGTTTTAGTAACACAACTTTGTGACTTTGGGTCACGAGGTTTAGCACCTCCGGAGGTTTGGCACCTCGTCTCGTCCCCGTGGTTTTGCACCACAGTGGGTTGGCCTGCACGGCGGTATTGAGGATTGGCGCCAAAGTGATTTGGTATCACCACGATGGGTTGGCCCCATCATTCGATTTGTGTCTTGGGCACCGGTGGTTTGGAACCACCAGGTGATTTGGTATCACATTCGTGTCTTGGACACGGAGGTTTGGCACCTCATAGCGACTTGTCCACCGTGGTTAATTCCACGATAGGTTGGCCCCACTTTGAGATATGGGATCGTCAGCGCGGTGATTTGGTATCACCGCGATGGGTTGGCCCCATCATTGGATTTGTGACTTCGGTCACGGTGTTTTGGTAACACATTGTGACTATCGTCACGATGGTTTAGCACCACCGGTGGTTTAGTACCACCACGGGGTAGAAAAGGTGTATGGGCGGTTAGGATTGGGTGCATATGATTGGGATGCATGATGATCATGATTATGTTTGTATGTGATATTTTGCTAATCCGGGGAAAAAGGGTAGCACTGCGAGTGCAGGTGACTCACCTTTTTCCTTAACCATTTCGAGTGTAGTGCATAAAGGCTGGGCCGGGATCGGAGAGGACAAGGTGGCCCATGCCAAGATGATGTTCAATTATTTCATGCTTGATTTTGATATAAGTACTTTATTTGAATTGTTGGGTTGTAATAAAGGCCATTTTATGTTTTTGGTATTACTTTAACTATGGTTTATTTAAATTAAATTGCTACGTGAAAATGATTTATGGTTTGCAACCTATTTATTCAAATTGGATATTATAAACTAAAGTTTTAAAAATGAATGAGTTTAATAGCAAAGTTTTATTCCAAAGATATGTTTTCCAAAATTCAGCAAACTACGATGTTTTATTTTAAATTAAGAAGATTTTCAACCGTCTTTTTCGGTGACATAACTTGATTAATTCGTAGTGAATGGGTAGGGTTTGGGGATGTTCTGATATTTTAAACATAGATACTACCTTTTAAACCCTATAATGCCCAAGCAGATAATTTTAATCAAGGCCTCTACCTAAGCTGAGCCCAATTTGGACCCCTAACACTTAAATTAACACATTAAACATATCCACCCATTAAACGCATAGGCCCAAAAATTCGGGATGTTACATTTCTACTACAGGAGAAAACTTTAAAAACACTTTATCATCCACAAAAAACTCAATATCTCAACATTTTAGATCCTATACGATTTCTATCTATTAAAATTTGCTCTCAATTTGTCTCTGATCACCTTAACTATATCTCTATGCTGACCTATTTTTCAAATGGTATTGAAAACGAGTGGTTTCAGGGCCACCAAATCCAACGAGTAAGTTCGTAAATATTATAATTTAATATTTATAAGTCAAATATGGTTTTTAAAAGATTTTTTATTGATAATTTATGTTTTATAAACGATTTATTAAGTTCAAGTGGTAAGACCCTAAGGTCAAATAGCTTTAGAAAATGAGGCATCGAGATCTCGTTTCTATAAACCGAGTCGTAAATATTTTTATAAATATTTACGGAGTTTCATTAAGGTGGTATTAAAGTTTCATTGAAAAATTTTAACGTTTCGATGGTTAATTAATTAAAAAAGACTAATTTATAAAAGATGTAAAATTTAATCACTATTTGATTTGAGTGATTAAATGGTTAATTGAATAAAGGAAAAGAGACTTAAATGGTAATTAAACCATGGTCAAAGTTTCCAAGCGTTGGTGTCATGATTGAATCCACTAGCTTTTGGATTAATTGTTCTTTTAGTCCTAATTAGTTAAGGATTAAATTGTAAATAAGTTTATTTAGTTAGAGTTTAATTTAATTGAAGGACCAATTGTGAAATTAAACCTTCCTTTGATGGTAATTATGCAATATATTTATGTGATGGACAATTATGGTCATGGAATTGGTGTTTTATTTAATTATTAACCAAGGTTAAAAATGGTAATTTGATAAATTAATTAAATTAAACAAAACATAAGTAAAATAATGGTTGTCATCTTCCTTTTTCTTTTGTTTTCCAACTGAATGAAGCCATGGATATACCTTGAAGCTTCGGCTAAGCTTCCATCTATGCATGTAAGTCCGCTTTAGCCACATTTCTAATAATTTTTATATTTTGAGATCGTTGCAACTAAGTCCATTAGCCCATACCTTCGATTTAGAAACTATTAAAGATTTTGAATGTTGCCATTGATGTATCTTGTGATTTTTGAAGTTAAATGATGAATTTGGAATGTTGATTGATAAATTAAAAGTATTTTGTTAAGTGATTTTTAATGAATTTATCAATTAGGGACTAACTTGTTAAAATAATAAAAGTTTAAGGATTTGAGGTGAAATTTTTGTAAATGTGGGCTGATATGGGTGCCATAAATATTAAATTTGTCATAGTTTGGCATTAAAAATGGTTAATTTGCATGTTTTGGGCTCGAGGGTGAATTGAATAAAGGTCAAAATTTAAGGGTAATTTTGTAAAAAATGTTAAAAAAATTGTATGAAATGAATTGTTTTATTGTCTAAATTAATATATTGAATAAAATTATTAATTTAGATCAAGATCGGGTGGAAAATCAAAGAAAATAGAAAAATTACCAAAATGCCCCTAAACTTTGGTATTTTTGCAATTTAATAAGTAAGTTAAGTATGAACTGTACTATATATATATTTTGATTAAATTGAATGTTATTATATGAATTTTATTGAAAAATAAATCGATATATATGTTATTATACTATTTATCTTATAATGAAACGAGGAAATTTAATGACAAACGATGACTATTGAGTCCGTTTTGAACCTTAGGAATATATAGGATACAAATGACATGTCATTAGGGTTACCGTGTTTGGTGATGGTCTTGAACATCCTATCGGTGGTTGAGTTTTTCGGCATGTGTTGCGGTTGCTTGACGCTTGTGTGAAGCGACCGCCGTGTAGCTACATTTCGCGGAGATAGCTTGTGTGAGCGTAACCGAGTTACCATGTTTGGTCTTTGGTCTTGAATGTCCTACCGATAGGCGAGGTTTGGCATTAGTTGCGAATACTCGACGACTTGTGTGAGCAACATCGTGTAGCTTACATTCGATCGATAACTTGTGTGAAGCGGACCCATTTCTGACTCGTGTGAGCTACGACTATATGTTTAGCACACTTTATGTGAGCTTTCCCATGTATCCGTTATTATTCTAAGTGGTTCAACGGGCATGAAAGGGATGAACGGTAAAGGGTTCGATTGATTTCATTCACGACAATTATAGAAAGGTATGATGTATCGATGATTCAAGTAAGAATATTCATGATTATGAAAAGTATGATTTAAGTGATGCTATGTTTATGTCTTATGTGTTATGCAAATGAAATGGTAAAGAAAACGATATGAATTAATACACGAAACTATATAAATATCCTTGATATGGTGATACATGGAAATTATGTAAGATAAGATAAGTAATAGATTCAAGTGATACATGTTGAGATTAAATGACTATTCATGCTAATGTGCTTATGATTTGTATCATGTATGCTAATATGTTTGCTGTGAACATTAGGCTTTGGCCAAGCTTTGGTTGGATCATGCCATGTTAATTTATAGGTTATGCATTGTAATGTTAAGTGTAAAAATGGAAATATGCTTGTGTTTATGAAAGAGTGGTAAGGTTTAAATCATGTAATTTCTTATGAAATGGTTTATCATGTGATTAATTCAAAAGAGCTATGTTTAAATGCACTAGCTTGTGGCTATGGTTGATGATATGCTTATGTCTTGTGTGTTATGCATATGAAATGGGTGTGTAAAAGGTAATGAAATAGTAAGCTCATATTTGAAGTGTAAAATGATGAAAAAGGGAATGGTGAGTTGTTGAATATGGTTTCATGAATCTTGCGGTATTGGTATAGGATTACTCTAGATATGTTTAAATTTCATATTAGAATATGGTTTCATGAATCTTACGGTATTGGTATAGGATTACTCTAGATATGTATAAATTTCATATTTGAAATGGATTGATATGACTAATACTTATACGAGCTTCACGAAGCACTAATTGCTTACGTAGTTGTTTCTCCTTTACTTTTCGGATTATCGGAGCTCATTTTGGGTTGGAAGCTTGTCGGAGATCCATCACACTATCCATCGGCTAAATTGGTAGATTTTGATGATTTTGAGTTATGGTTATAATGGCATGTATAGGTGTCTTTTTTGATGAATTTAGCCGTTATGTGTGGCTTTTGTATATGTCATTTTGGATGATAAACAAGTTTGTATGATATTATGAATATATATGGTTTTATGTGTGGTTGTTATTTTGATGTGGTGGTGGTTAAAATGCTGGAAATGAAATGATGTTTATAATGGTCTATTATGAATTGTTGTTTGGCATGGGTTGAGGTAGTTTATGATGTGGTTAATGGCTAAAATTGGTAGTTTGAATGTGGTTGTTTTTAGGTCAAAATGGTAAGATGTATGATGGATGTGAAAATGGCCCAAAATGGTGCTTGTTGTGCTTATTTTGGTATATGAATATCATGGCAAATGTGATATTGAGATTGTTCAATTGGTAGTTTAATTGATGAATGAAATGGTTAGGTGTTTAGGTAAGTTTGATTTTTGAAATTGAGGTGTCATTTTTGCATATTGGTTGAATGAATAGTTTCTATGTTGTATAAGCTTTAATATGCATATGTAAAGTGTGTTTTGAATGCTTGATTATAGGTACAATTGGTTTGTGCATGAGGTGTGAGATTGAGTGAGAAAAATGGCTTGAAATGGCTTATTTTTCGTCCACACAGCAAAGACAGGCGTGTGTCTCGATCGTGTGTGACACACAACCATGTGTCCTCAGTAGCTTTCAAAGGGATTGCAAGTCAGGTTGTTACGGCCTAGCACCACGGCACGGCACATAGGCGTGTGGGGTTATTTCGAAGGTACGGCTGGCACTGCAGGCGTTTGGCTTGGCGTGTGTGACCCAAGTCGATAAGTTATCACGAACGCGGACATGGGGCAGGGACACGGCGGTGCAGTGTCCCTACTTCGAATGTCCACATGGCTTTGAGACATGGGTGTGTCTCTCAACCAGTGTGAGTCACACGGCTTTGTGACCCCTGCGGTTTGAAAATTTTCATTATTTTTGAAAATTCCATATGTTTCCTGTTCCCAAATCCCAGGCATTGAATCTGAGCTAGGGTGTTACATTTATTGGTATCAAAGCTACTGATTTAGTCGGTTCTCAGTGAGCGTAGCATGTGTGAAGTCTAGAAATACATGCCACTATATAACCTGTGATAGTGTGATATCTCCCAACTCTGAAGACATTTGTTTTACTTATAGATGGAGAGATGCTTTCCAAACCGAGTTAATCCCAATAATGCTGAAAGCGATACTCAAGTATCTGAGTAAAAATGTTGCTTATGATGAGTCAAACTCATAAAGGTATGAATAAAATTTCATAATATTACGTTAATGATAAATGTTATGTTATATGTGTGTATATATGAGAGTCAAATTTTGAGGCTTTGCGACCTTCACCCCCCACCTATAGCGTCTTATACAACGAAATTCACAAGAATTATATTGATTAAGCTCATAAGTGTGAAACCGAATAGTTCAATGGCTAAATGAATAATAATGCAACGAGAGCGAGGATTGGTTAGTAAATAAAGAGAATTCTAGAAGAAATATTAGATTTCTTTGAAGATCATTCGGGATGTGCAACGTCACCGTTAAAGAAGAAGTTATTCACAAATAATCGACTTATTAGGTATAGTATCTAAAGAATGGATTAACCAAAATTTCTTTTAGAATTGATTCTTTAGTGAAGCGGGATAATATGGGATTATTGATGATTGTAGTAGTCGATGGAATAATACTTGGATTGCAAAGATACTTGAATGCAGCTTGATTATAGTCGAGAATCTTACGGCGATCTCTTGGGGGTATTCTATATGTTCTTTTATCTTGAGAGATATATGCAATTTTTCATTTTAAGATGTGATTCTTATCATATGAGAATGCTAGTTAACCATAATGTTAGATGGAAGTATTTTTAGGCTAGTTGATTTATGATCGACATTGCTCTATCTTTCTTTGGCATTCTATTATATTATGTTCGGTGAAGATTCAACGAAAAGATTCATCGATATTATATTATTTTATTTCTTCTATTGGTTGATGCTCACGAATTATATATAAATGCAATTTATGTTGTCTCTGTCATGAGTGATTCTAGTGCATATGAGTGATATTCTTCTTCTTGATTTTCTCTAGGTATCATTGATCTCTTTATCATTTAATATGGGATATTCATTGGTCAAAGGTAATTACATCTTGGATTTCATTATTTTGGTTTTCTTATCATTCTTATTGTTTAATCTATCAAACATGGTTCATCTATAAAGGATATTCATTGGTCAAAGGTAATTATATCTATTACGGTTATAATTCCTTGTTCGATCTCAAGTACAAATACCACACTCCTCTCACCTTTTCATTCATCCCTTCATCCTTAAAAATCATCCATCATTCCTTCATTCATTACTCATCCATTCATTTTTTTCATTCTATCATTTTCTTCCTTCTTTCCATGCCTAGCACTTTAGCCAGCAAAACCATGATAAGATTGTCTCTTGGCCGGCCACCTTGAGGAGCCATTAGTAAAGGAGCAATACGGGGATTAGAGGAAAACATATTTATTCTGAGTTCGCGAGACTACCAGTTTGAATAGAGTTTATTCCTCCTTTACTTTTTTATTTTGATTTAACCATGTTTGCAATGTGTTTTATGATCTTGTGATCAACAATGGTAGATTAAATCTGTTGAGTTAGGATGATTGCATTTATTCAATGAAGTTTTTTTAAATCATGTTTATAGTGTTTGTGCCTGAGTCGATCATGTTTTCAATTAAATTTAGGTATGTATTTCATTCATACGTGATTGGATGGATTTGAATTAGCTGAGCAATCCTGACCAGACAACGACTAATGGACACAATAATTGAAAAGTGCATGCTTAATTTAGATCTTGATCGACTAAATTAAAGGTTCACAATAACTTTGAATGAGCTCCATTATCTTGCATAGTTTTTAGATTTATGTGATTAAATTGTTTCAAACTTTGATCCGTCCTGTTACTTCACATGAATTCTAAGAAATCCTTAGTTTAATATGGTTGATGAAAATGCATATTTCATTAAGTAAAAGATTCTGAAAGGACTTAATTTGGTTTCCAAACTCATGAAAGATCGAGTTGCCATAGAATGTTTTCCGAACAACTTTGTTAAGAATGAGAAAAATAAAATAAGTTGAATAGTGTAATTATCCTAGCATATTCATGTTATTGATTGTTGAATTTTGTGTTTTTGCATCTAAACTCATCTCATACATTTCATTTCATACTTTGCATTTAGATTAAATTGCATTAGGGATCATCTTGCATTTGGATAATTTAATTTAGCTTAAACATCATCACTCAAAATATTGTGTTTTTATCACCAAATTGTTAACTTTAATTTTGCAATTAATTGATTAACATACACAGTCCTTGTGGAGATGATAACTCTTTTACTTACTTTATTACTTGATAACAACTACGTACACTTGCACAAACCTGAGCGTTACATTAATCAATAATGCAATCATAATCTTTTAGAAGTTCGAACCAATGACGCGGTCTTAGATTCAAATCTTTTTGGGTTATGAGGTATTTAAGACTTTTGTAATCGGTGTAAATATGACACTTTTCACCATACAAATAGTGTCTTCAGATCTTTAAAGAAAAACCACAGCGGCTAGCTCTAAATCATGCATCGGATAATTGCATTCATGCATTTTTAACTGGAGGGACACATACGCAATCACTTTCCTGTCTTGCATCAAAACATAGTTGAGACCACTCAATGAAGCATCACTATAAACCGTGAAGTCTTTTTCTCGATTCGAGCAAGGTCAAGATTGGTGCTTGATCAACATCCGCTTCAATTTCTCAAAACTCTCTTGGCAATCATCATTCCAAATAAATTGAACATTCTTTTGTAACAATTATGTCATCGGCATAGCTATCTTCAAAACTCACATTTACGATCTCCGTAATAACCGATCAAACCAAGAAAACTATGGACTTGACACATTTCTCGTTGCTTTCCACTATAAGATAGCCTCGATCTTTTTCGGACCAACCCGAATCCCATTAACTAAAATAACATGTCCTTAAACACAACTTTGGGTAATCAAAATTCACATTTACTAAGCTTTTGTACAATTTCTTTTCTCTCGAAAAACTTGCAAAAGAATTCGAGATGTTGCTCATGCTTAACTTTAGATTTCGAATAGATCAAAATGTCATTGATAAAAGCCACCACAAACCGATCCATATAGAATTTTGGAAAATATGGTTCATGAGATCCATGAATGACGTTAGAGCGTTTTTAGTTCGAATGGAATCATTAAAAATTTGTAGTGGCCATAATGCGTCTGAGAACATCGTTTTCGATCGTTATTATCTTTCACTTTCAATGGAGAGTAACCTTATCTCAAATCAATCTTAGAAAAGGTGAAGCTCCTTTCAACTAATCGAATAAATTTTTGATCGAGGTAGGTGTATCGATTCTTAATCTTTAACTTATTGATTCTTAGATAGTCAATACAAAGTCGCATCGAACCATATTTCTTTTTAATGAACAAAGCTGGAGCTCTTTAGTGCAATATACTAGGGCATATAAAGCTGTGGTCCAGTAAATATTGCAATTGAACTTTCAATTCCTTTAGATTTGTCGATTGCCATACAATGAAGGAAATCGACACCGAAGCCATATCGGGAACACTTCAATTGTGAACTCAATTTCTCGATCTAGTGATAATCTCGGTAATTCCTCAGGAAACACATCAGGAAATTTACAAACAATTTGAATCTTGCTGATCTAACTATCACCAGCATTCGAGTTAATAACATAGGCTAGAAAAGATTCAAAACCTTGATTAAGAAGTTTATTAGCTTGAACTATTGAAATGAGTTGAACCACTTGTTCTAACACCATTCACCTCTATCGTGTTACCATTCGAACTTTAAACCAAAAAATTCCTTTTTATGACAGTCCAATATCACCTCATGCTCGGTTAGTCAATCCAAACCCAAAATTAGATCAAAATCGTTGAATGACATAATCAACAAGTCGATAGGAAAAGATACGTTTTGAATCTCTAACGGACACCATCTACACATCGATCGACTAACATTGACTACCCCAAAAGACTCGATACAACCATAGCTACTTTCAACGTCTCGATTTTAGACACCCGATTTAACGGTTCAACATTAATATAAGAATGTGAGGATCCAAGGTCTATCAAAGCGTAAATGACATAGAAAATAGTAGAAAAATATACCTTTATAACATCGATAAGCGTCGCCCTCCTTATGAGTCCGTGCGACATATGCTCAAGTGATGCTCGACCTTTGGTGATGAGCAATAGTTTTGCTCTCCTTTCTTGATCCACCTCTGCTCGCATTGAACTACCATGATTAATCCCTCCACCCTAGTCACGAGTGCAGGACCTATAAGTAGCGACAAGAGAAGCATTATCACTTCTTGGGCACTCACAAAAAAAAAAAAAGTTCTAACGATCTACAATGGAAACAGGCTCGTGAAAAATTCAAGCATTCAATTCGATGCTTTTTTCACACGATGCTCCTGATACATCAAAATCTCGAGCTAGACCTGCTTTTAAACCCATGAAAGCAGTCGTTCTTGATCTCAATTTTTGTCAGATATATCAAACTTTAAATTCTATCTCCAATTATAAAAATAATCCTTAGTTCATTTTAGTAACGGATGCCAACTAACAATCCTCTTCATTTTTAGTAACTAAATCAAGGCTCTATTTTCTTGTCCAGGCCCAAAACTTGCTCCACCATTTTTTCTCGCTCAACTAAATTGACAAACTCTAAAATTTGATGCAATACAAGCTAAACTCTAAGTTCATCACGCAAACCACACAGGAAATGTTTACCACTTTCAACTTCAAAAACTACAAATTCTAAGGCGTATTTACTGCGTCGTAGAAACTTACTCTCGTAATCAACTACTGATATTTCATTTTGTTACAATAAAAAAAAATTCTTGCTTCCAATCCTCAAGGTATAACTCTTGACTTGCTTTTTTGAAATTCGACTTGAAAGAACTCTCAATCAGCTCACTTAGCAAGTATGTGACATGCAACTGTCTACCACCACGTATATGTTTCTCCTTGTAGTAGAGAAACAACAAAGATTACACATTCAAGTGGGGTCCATTCAAGTTGTTGTAGAATTCGTTTAGTTGATTCCAACAATACTTCAGCAGTTGAGGGATCAACCCTTTTGAAACCCAGAAATTTGGTAGCACCATACCTTCGTAATTCTTTAACTGAGGCCCGTCGATCAACAGGCACAGGTAATACTATAGGAGTAGCTCCTGCCACCCTCTAAAGGACACCAGCTATAGCTCAAAGGATAGCCAATCACCTTGACCCTCGTTTCTATCTCTATCAACCCTAGGTTGTTGAGCACCAGCTAAATCAACACTTAGTGCTACCGATTCAATCCTAATTTCATTCTCAATGGAGTGGCATGTACCTTTAAACTCGATTCAACTATAAAAAAACCCAGCATAATCAGCATCCAATTCCCGACTTAGACTTGACTCAACTTTGGCATGTAGCTCTAGACTTTATTCTGAGCTCAATTTAGTCTGAGAATTAGCTAAACCTATAACTCTGATACCAATAAATGTAACACCCCTTACCCGGTCCGGTCGTTGAACCCGATTAATAAGATGCTACAAACAAATACAAAATAATTACATACAATATATAAATCAAAATCACAATTAAATATCATTACATAATAAATGATCAAGTATAACATGTAATTCAATCAATTTTTGGTTTATATTGAGCTTACAAAAGTTTAAAACCATCCCAGTATCAAACAGCGATCAATTTGAAACAAAAACAAAAAGAGAGGAAAACGGAAGCTTAAAACCCTCCCAGTATGCTTGTGAGATTGTACCAACTAATGAAATAATGTGTATTCATTTTGAAGATGGAATGAACAACAAGATCAAGTTGTTTGTTAGTGTAATGGAAATTTGTAAATTCGTTGTTTATCTGATTGAGCCTAGAAAAAGGAAGCAAATTACAATTACAAGAAACTAAAAGAAATGAAAGCTTGTGACCTTAGTAAACGTAACAAACCCAGAATAGTTTCTGCTCCACCAAAAATGAAAATGAAAGAATCGAGTAGCCGTTTTCAGTTCCATCAGGGTTGTTTGATAGGGATAAAATAAAACAGAGAAATGTGAGATCATCGATGACTTGATGGCTTGATCTTGGGTAGCGTTAGAGATGTATATAGATTTGAACGTAGCTTTTGTGGATGGAATCATTTTGGGATATGTAGATTGAAAGACGGGTCCTATTTCATTTGCAAGTCTCTAGATCATTACAAGAAAGATTGTTGTATCGATTTATTTGAAATGAAATCAGAATGTTAGATCTGTTGTTACTTCTACGAAAGTCAGACAGTCGGGAATCTGAGACAAAACTAGAGTCATTAGAAGTAGAACAAAATACATAGCAATTCGATTTGAAGCTTGAACTTCTGCGAGAATTTATGCGATCCAAGCGCTGCGAGGGGCCTCAACTCCAAATGTTATGGCTAGACCTTTCTATCTTTAATGTTACAACATATGCATTAATTGAATTTGGGTAGATATATATATGTGTGTGTATTATATTAGTAACGAAAAAGGGTATCTTTGTTAAGTCAAGCTGGAATTGTTGCAAAAGTAATGAACCATTTGGGCCAAAGTGTTATAGTTGATCGGTTTTGTAAGCGATTATTCATTGAAAATTCAAGGCTATGAATTTTCTATTGATTTGAAGTCGCTGTCTTTTAATGAATTTGACATTATTCTAGGAATGGATTGACTGACTACTTAAGATGCTATAGTAATTTCCAATAGAAATAATTTGATTTGAGATGTCAGATTGGTGAATTGATTTCTGTTAAATATGATAAATCTGATTTCAATCAAATATGATTTTAGTGATATCTGTATAAAGTTGATTCGAAAAGGATATGATACATTTTTATGCATATGTCCGAGATTCCAGAGTATTGAAAATGAAAGTTGATCAGGTACTAACAATTTACAATTTTACAGGTGTTTTTTTTCGAGGAATTGTCGGGTTTATTGCCAAAGCGAGAAATTAAGTTTGTTATAGAAGAGTTTGTGAGCATAAAATTTGTTGCAACATGATTATGTGAAAAGTTTATTCTATGTAAATATTGTACAATATTACCCTAAACTTTTGCTTTGCATGAAACATTACTCAGGACGAGCAATGGATTAAGTTTGGGGGTGTGTAAACTCTAAATTTTATAGATTTTTATAGTTGTTTATATCACCTTTTTACTTAGAATTTATGTTAATACCGAATATTTGGATATTTAATTGGGTGATTTTGTTCATATTGAGACAATGGGCATAATTTTAGTAAAGTATGCGATTTATGGATTTATGTATTAAATTTTGCATAATTTAACTATCTAATGTTACATAGTAATTTATGTGCTTTAATTGTTGCAGTGGGGCCATTGAATTAATAAGTGTGGGAGATTATTTAAATCATACATGGACATGAGTTATATTCCACCACAATTGGATGGCAAAGACAAAAAATTACGTCAAGAAAAGTCAATTTGATCGATTGAAGTTGTCTTGTTGAGAAGAGCAAGTCGATAGTGATTTGGGTCACAAAACCATCCAAGTAGGGCGAAAAGTATTCCAATTCAGCTAAGGCATCAAGAGCAGCCCAAATTATGTTTGGGATAATTAATTTGAAGGTCTCTGCACTTGTGAAAAAAAAAATCAGCCCCTAACTAATACCCAAGACATCGTCCAACCCCTTGCATGATTCATACATGAATCAAGCAACCACCAACCTATTCCTCCACATTTCATGGCCGGCCAAGCAAGGGAGCATTTCAAAGGATCTCCATGTTATTTTTAGCAAACTCCTTAGCCATCCCTCTATTATAAATACCACCCTTATTTCCCATTTCAAGCATCCCTCATTCATCTCTAAATTCACATTCCTCTCACACTTCTCTCATCTTTTCTTCCCTCTTTTCTATGCATAAGCCGTTCATTTCTCCACCTCCCTTAGCTAGAATTTCCCTTGAGGAAAACCACTCTTGGCCAACCAACCAACAGGATCATTTTGTGAAAGAGAAATCACGAGAATAAGAGGAAGCCACCACGATCGGTCTTCAGAGAATCACTAAAATCATCAAGAGTTTCTTTTTTCCTATTACTTAGTTTTGTTCTTAGTTATTCAACATGTTATCAAATTGTTGTGATGTTTTTTCATTGACAATGATGACTTAATTTTGTTTAGCTAGAATAATTGCAATGACTGCATATCATTCATTTAATTCATGTTTATATTGTTTTGTGCCTCAGTTGTGCATGCTTCTAATTAAAATCATTATGTATTTCATGCATTAAAATATGTTTGAATGCATTAGAATTAATTAGTCAATCCTAATCAGATGATAACTAATAGACACAACTATTAGAAGGTGCATGCTTAGTTTATATCCTAATCAGAATAAATTAGGGATTCATAATAGACTAAAAGAACTTATTACCTTGCATAACTTTAGGTTTATGCGGTTAAATTATTACAAACCTAATCTGTGCTTGTTACTTCACATAAATTCTAAGGAATCTGAGTTAAATTATGAGATTGGTTTATGCATATTTTCTAAGTATAAGATTCGGTTGAACTTATATGATATTCCTAGTTAATGAGCGATTGAGTTGCCATGGAATATTTTTGAACATTGTTAAACATGATGAAAATGAATTAAATGTTGTAATTGTTCTAGCTTATTCATGTTATTGTTGTTGAACTTGTGAAATTGCTGCTAAACCATCATCCTACATTTTATTTCATCTCATTTGCATTTAGGTTACTTTGCATCTAGTTAATTAATTTAATTGTAACATCTATCACTTCAAAATTGTTGTGTTTTCTTTAGCGGCTTGTAAATTCATAATTTTGCAATTATTTGATTAACAGATACAATCCCTGTGGAGACGATAACTCTTTTACTTACTTAGTACCCTACATTTTATTTCATCTCATTTGCATTTATGTTACTTTGCATCTAGTTAATTAATTTAATTTTAACATCTATCACTTCAAAATTGTTGTGTTTTCTTTACCAGCTTGTAAATTCATAATTTTGCAATTATTTGATTAATAGATACAGTCCCTGTGGAGACGATAACTCTTTTACTTACTTATTACCCTGCATTTTATTTCATCTCATTTGCATTTATGTTACTTTGCATCTAGCTAATTAATTTAATTTTAACATCTATCACTTCAAAATTGTTGTGTTTTCTTTACCAACTTGTAAATTCATAATTTTGCAATTATTTGATTAACAAATCTGATTACTGTGGAGACGATAACTCTTTTACTTACTTATTACTTGATAACGACTGTATACACTTGCACAAACCTATGCGTTAGAACACGACTTAGGACACAAGCAGTCACATGGTCGTGTGCCACACATGGTCACAGCACATGGTCATGTGGACTATTTAATTTTAGTACAGGTTTTGTTGGAAAAAATGGGTTTGGAAAAACGTGAGGAAAATAAGATTAGGGAAAAAGCGAGTTTGAAATTTTTCTAAAACAAGATCTTGGTTATGATATCTAAAGTAATAAGCACTTAATCAAAATTTTACATTTTTGAGTCATCTAGGATGAGCGCTTCGACCGAGTATTCCTCTCTGCTATCCTCATGCTCACGTCTGCTGAGTGTGGGCTCGCTTCGAATCAGAATTTTTTAAAAATTACCAGTGGGGTAATTTTCAATTTTCTAAACTTTTGGGTCAAGTTGTAAATCAGAAAAAATCTCTAGAAATTTTCAGGATAATCTCTTTAGAGAATTTTCTCTCTACAACTTTCTCTTGAATTCAAGTGTTTAAATAATAACCCAAAGCTCTCTTTATATATGGAGAGTTTAGAGAGTTCACCTATGATTAAACTTAATCACTTTAATATTAAATTGATATAATTTTTATCAAGATAAATATTAGATTAAATTTAATATTAAATCTTATTAAAATAATAGAATATTTATCTATAAGATAAACATTAAATTAAATTTAATATTAAGATAACCACTTTAATATTAAATTAAATTTATCTACAATTTTGCTATGCATTCAAATTATAAAAGACATAAATAAAAAGACATAATAGTGAAATGTGAATTTAATTTAATTTATTTATTTATTCATCTTTCAAATGAATAGAAAATAGATTACATGTTTACTCAAGATAGGCACATTACCCAATGAGAATTGTCTCACACAATCTTAAGTTGTTACATGGCTCGAAGACACGATCGTGTGACCCTATTTTCGAGGCCCAGCGGTTTGGCCACATGGCTATGTCTCTGAGCCACACGGCCTAGGCTATGTCACATGGCACAGGCACACGGTTGTGTGACCCATGTTTTCAAGTTTTTCTACATTTTTTTATTTTGTTTCAAATAAGTTCTGTTTGTTCTTGAATTGATTTTTAGGTTACGTAAGCTCGATATAAGGCTCGTAATCGTATATATGCTATGAATTATGATTGGTTTTGAATATTTGGTATTTAATCTAATATTCAATAGGTGTCATAATACTCCATAACCCAAATCCGATGATGGAGATGGGTTAGGGTGTTACATTTAGTGGTACAGAGCTACAGTTTAGTCGGTTCTTAGACTGAACGTAGCATCTATTGAGTCTAGAAATACATGTCATCTTATAACCTGTGATAGTGTGATGTCTCTTGACTAGAATTGTTTCAGATTTTCATTTTGATAAAAGATGTCATCTGAATCTAAACAAATTAATTTCAATGAAGTAAAGAGTAATGTTTAAGCCTCGATGCATGAGGCTGCTCATAGTGTGTCTGTTTCTAAGGGCCAGGGAAGTGAGGCCCATGGAACCTTCTTCTATATGATGTCAGAATAGTTTACCAACTTTATAAGAGCCAATTTTGTGGCTCAACAACCTCTACCCCCTCATCCTCGAAAGCCTATAGGATCGAATACTCACATAATTCCCTCTTGATAAAGTCTAGAAGTGCGGAGTCAAGAGTTTTGTGGTAAAGTGAATGACGATCCGACTGCAGGCCGAGTTTGTTAGAAAACACATGTGAGGGTTCTAGATGAAATGTTGTGTCCTTTCGAAGATTATCTGAGGTGTGCCTCAACACTATTAAAAGAGGAGGCTTTTTACTAGTGGTCGACTTTAACTACAATTGTATAAAAAGAATGGGTTAACTAAGATTTCTTCTAAATTGAATACCGAAAGAAATATGTCAGCAAATCATATTTAGACAACAAGAAAATAGAATTTCTTGAGTTGAAGCTAGGAAATAGATCAATTGCTGAATACAAGTGAGAATTTCTTTAACTCAAGAAATATGTAATAACCCCTAACCCGTATTCATCGTCGAGAATAGGGTTCACGGAGCATTCTTATGTACAAGCAGAATAGTCAACCATTCAATTCATACATCAATGAAAACATAAACTAATTACATTCAAACACATTCATAATGTCCCTTAATCGAATCCTCGAGGTCCATAAAATAAAATAGAAACAACCCGGTACTAAATCGAAACATTTGTAAATTTTCAAGAAAAAAGTTAGAAAATTTAAACCGTAGGGGACACACGGCAGTAGTGTGCCTCACACTGGCCGTGAAATACACGCCGTGTCTCAGTCGGCATCTAACATTCGAAATAGGGACACATGACCGTGTCCCAGCCCGTGTAACTCTCTGACTTAGGTCACACAGCAAAGTCACATTCCCGTGTGCCAGGCCGTCTAACCCTCAAAGTAGCCCCACACGCCCATGTGCCAGGTCGTGTGCTAGGCGGTGTCGCACTGATTTGCATGTTTTTAACCTACAGAGGACACATGGATGAGATACATGCCCGTGTCTCAGGCTGTGTGGACTTAAATGAACCTTAAACCACAAGTTTACCATTTCAAGCTTACTTGGATCCTAAGAAATTCAAATACCAGCCAAAATACCTATTCAAAATGACATTAATCGAGCCAAAAACATACCAAAATCACCGAATTATGTGCCTAACCAATGTACCCTCATTGGTACCATAAATATATATAATTATACATCAAAATAAACATCAATTCAACTTATCAATTCATTCAAGCTAATACCTATCCAATGTACCTATCAAAGATACCTCAATCACAACATTTCCCTAACACATATCATTCATATTAGCATAGAAACTATACCTCATTCTTATGTATTATATAAGTTGGTGATCTACACAAAAGATCATCCATAATATTTACATAATCCAAAACATTAATAATTGCAACACATAAGCCTATACATGCCATATAATCTAAAATAAACGTTCCAAAAACTATCGAATTAAGCTGGATAGTGTGACTTGAGTGCCAGCCCGATCGTCCAACCTTCCGAGCATCTACAAGGACATTAAATAACACAAGTAAGCTCAATGAAGTTTAATTAAGCTCAATGAAGTTTAATAAGTTCGATGTATTAAAGGATAAATCTTACCGAAGTAAATACAACTATTCAAACAATAACAATCAACCATGAGAATTCCCTGCCATCCACAATTTCAACCTATAAATTCAAATATGTTAAAATCAATACTCAAATATATAACAAATCTTTCAAATTCATTAAACAAATTACCTTACCGAGATTTTCCATTCAAAGAACGACTTACGGATAAGACTACATCGTCAATCCAACCATAACATGCCGATGTTGATAAAAGCTAATCCAACCGAAACACGCCAATGCTCATAAGGGCTAGTCCAACCGTAACACGCCAATGCACATAAGGTCTAGTCCAACCGTAACATGCCAATGCTCATAAGAGCTAATCCAACTTAAAAACGCCAAACAGAGAGTATAACATGAGAGTCCGCAACAAATTTTGAACCTCATTTTACTCGGGAAATAAATATATACATCCCTCCAAACCATCTCCACTCCAATCCCTTACAACATACCATATCACGACTGTACTCTATTCCGCGTTCAATCCAATCTGAGCAATCAAATTCAATAACATATCTCAAATAATAATTCATTATCAACAATTGAATATATGTATTTTATATCATGTTATATTATTAAAAAAATCCTTATAGATTTTAAATTTTAATCTATCTTTACTTACAATTTGAATAGTAGTAATTGTAGAAGTTTAGGGACTATTCATTATTTTCCTTTTCCACGAGTATCTAAGGGATCTTGATCTAAAATGTAAAATTCCTCAATTATTACCATGCATTTCATATTCCAATACATTTTATAATTAATACCCTTTTATTTTCTAAATTTACATAATTACCCCAAACTTTTATATTTTTTGCAATTTAGTCCCTTAACCTCAAATTCATCAAATTAACTATTTTTCTCAAGTCAATATTTCATTCAAAAACACTAGGCCCTTAAACAGCCCCCAGTGAACCTTAAATTCACTTCCAAACCCTAGAATTTTGTCATTTTCACAATTCAATCCTAAAATCAAAATCTAACAAAAATCACTTTACAAAATTATCAAACAACAAAATCAAATGTTCAAATACATGGTGTTCATAAAAAACATTCAATATTCATCAATGGCAGCTTCCAAAATTTTTAACAGAATAAAAAATGAAGGTACAGGCTAGTTGGACCTAGTTGCGACGATCTCAAAAATATAAAAAATACAAGAATTGAACATCAAAATCACTTACATGCAATGAAAATAAGAAACTAAAGCTCATTCACCCTAGCTATGGCTATTCGGCATGAATGAAGAAATGAAGAAGAAAATGTTTTGTTTTTCACTTAATTTTGTTTTAATTTCCACTAAATTACAAATTTACCATTAAAATTTCATTATTTTTTTTATTTTCTATTCTTTAACCGTCCAACAGAGTCAATTAGGGCTTAATTATCACTTAAGTCCTTCCTCAATTAGTAATATTACCATTTGATTACTTTAATGCTATAATTACTATTTTGTACCTTTTACAATTTAGTCCTTTTTATTTAATTAGTTATCTAAACGTTAATATTTCTGAACCAAATTTTAATATGATTCTAATGACTCCATAATTATAAAAATAATAATTACGAGTCGACACAACGAAAATTTGTGGTCCCGAAACCACTATTCTGTTAACGCTGAAAATCGGGCTGTTACAACTCTCCCCCTTAAGAAATTTCGTCCTCGAAATTGTTACCTAAGAATAGATTCGGATACTATAGTTTCATTGATTCCTCGATTTCCCAGGTAGCTTCTTCTGTACCATGACATTTCCACAAGACTTTTAGTAATGGTACTCGTTTATTCCACAGTTCTTTGACTTTTTGAGCTAAAATTCTCACTGGTTCCTCCGAATACGTCAGATTTGGTTGTAGCTCAATCTGTATTGTCTCAGCATTGAAACATGAAATACATTATGGATTTTCTCAAGTTCAGAGAGCAAAGCTAATCTATAAGCTACATGGCTGATTCTTTCAATAATCTCGTACGGTTCTATAAATCTTGGACTCAGCTTTCCTTTCTTGCCAAAACACAGCATTTTCTTCCACAGAGAAACTTTTAGGAATGCTCGATCGCCAAATATCTTTTCTTTTCAGATCTACGTAAGATTTCTCGATGATCGAGATGCAGATTTCAAAAAATCTCAAATAATTTGAACTTTGTCTTTAGTTTCTCGAGATCAAATCAATTCCCACCATTTTGGATTCGCTCAATTCGGACCAATACAACGATGTTTTACACTTTCTCCCGTAAAGAGCTTCAAATGGGGTCATTTTATACTTTGGATTGATAAGCATGTTATTATATGTGAATTCAAATTAACGATAGGTACTTTTCCTAATTACCTTCAAATTCGAGTATACAACATCTCGGATTATCTTCCGAACTTGAATCACTCGTTCCTATTGCTGATCGGTTTAAGGATGACATCTTTGTCTTTGAAATTAAGCTTAGTGCCTAAAGCCTTGTGAAGTTTGCTCTAAAATCTTGATGTAAATCTCGAATATCGATCTGAAATAATAGATGTTGGAACACTATGTAATCTCACAATCTCGGATACATATAATTTTGCTAATCTCTCAAGTGAGAAATGCATTACGACTAGAATAAAATGTGCCAATTTAGTCAATCATCAATAATCACCCGATCAAATCTTTCTTTCTCAGGATCTACAGTAAACTAGATACAAAATCCATCGTGACTCGTTCCCATTTTCACTCAGGAATCATAACAGGTTGTAGTAAACCCGACGGTACCTGATGATCTGGTTTTACCTGCTGACAAATCAAACATTTAGCTACAAATTCACAGATTTCACGTTTCATACCCGACCACCAATACATTTGTTTCAAATCACAATACATCTTTGTGCTACCTGGATGAATAGAGTATGTACTAGTGTGAGCTTCAGATAGAATATCATGTTTCAAATCTAGATTATTCGGAATGCAAATTCTATCGCAATAACGCAATGTACCATTATCATCAACACTGTACTCTGTATTCAAATTATTCTGAACCAGTTGTCGTTTCAACATCAACTTTGAATCTTCATTTTACAATTCTTGAATTTGTTATAGATACAGGGGTTTAGTTCTCAACTCTGCCAGTATAAAACCATATTCATTCAGAGCTAAATGAGTAGTCAACTCTCGAAGTGCAAACAATGATGACTTTCAACTGCGTGCATCCGTAACTACATTAGACTTTCCTGGATAATAACCAATAACCAGATCGTAATATTTCAATAACTCTAATCAACATCTTTGTCTCAAATTCAATTCCATTTGAGTCATCAGATATTTTAAACTTTTTTGATCTGTAAACATGTGACATTTCTCACCGTATAAATAATGTCTCCAAATCTTCAAAGCGAATACAATCACGACCAATTCAAGATTATGAGTGGGATAATTATTTTCATGCGGCTTTAACTGTCAAGAAGCATAAGCTACTACTTTTCATGCTCATCAAAGATACAAACCAAACCGTTGATAGACACATCACTATAAACAACATATGTTACCCCGCACTCGGTGAGTCAACACTAAAGCTTTCGTCAACATGTTCTTGAGTTGATCAAAACTCAGTTGGCACTTATCGAACCTAACAAACTTAGCATTTTTCTGTAATAATCTGGTCATCGGTGAAGCAATAATCGAGAAGTTTTTTAACAAAACGTCGATAGTAACTTTCGCTAAACCTAAAAAAAATTTACACTTCAAAACATTTTTTGGAGTTTTCTAATTCATCACAAAAAATTTACTCGAATCAACTTCGGATCCCGTCGGCTGATATTATGTGACCCAAAAATCCAACCTCATAAAGCTAGAATTCACATTTACTAAATTTTACGTACAACTATTTTTCTCTCAAAGTCTGTAACACAATTCTCAAATATTGAGCATGCTTGGATTTTGTCTTGGAATAGATAAATATATCATCAATAAACACAACAAAAATCTATCCAAATGAGGTTGAAAAACTCGATTCATTAAATTCATAAAGCAATAGGGCCATTTGTCAAACCAAATAGCATTACTAGAAACTCATAATGACCGTAACAAGTTACTCAAGTAGCCTTTGACACATCGCGATCATTAACCTTCAATTGATAATACTGGATCTCGAGATCTATCTTCGAGAATCTTTGTGGCACCTTTTAATTGATCAAACAAACTGTCGATCGTGGTAAGGGATACTTATTTTTATTGTGACTTTTTCAACCGTCTATAAATTATACACAATCTCAAATAGCCGTCTTTTTTTTCTTCACAAACAAAATAGGTGCACCCTAGGGAGATACGCTCGATCGAATAAACCTTCTATCTAATAACTCTTGCAACAATGCTTTCAATTCTTTTAATTCACCGGTGCCATACGATACTGGTGATATTGATATTGGTGTAGTTCTAGGAACGGATCAATCACAAACTCAACTTCACGATCGGAGGTAAACCCGCAACTCTTCAGAAATACATCAATAAACTCACTAACAACATGTAATCGATCTAGCTTCGATTCTCAATCTATGGTATCAAGAATGTATGTAACAGCCCGATTTAGGGGCTAGTCAGAATAGTGGTCTCGGGATCACTCATTTGAGATTTGAGAAATTTATTTTCATGATATATTATGAGTTAGAACATGATAGCATGTGTACATGAAAATTTTGATGCTTTAATTTTAGCGATTTAAGTGTTTAATCGCGAAAAAGGACTAAATTGCATAAAGTGTGAAAGTTCCATTCTATAAGATAAAAGTGCCAAATGGCCATAGATTGTAAATTGGAGGTCTTTAAAGGTAATTAGACCCCAAATTTAGCATGGTGGCCATAGGAGACAAAGATGGACAATGTTGGTCAAAGTTGGTGATAGTTGGTGACTTATTTGACTAATATTAATAAAATAAGGAGAGAAAAAGATATCATCTTTTCTCCTTTCATCTTCCACCAAAAATTAGCAGCAAATAGGGGTTTTGAATGCTCAAAATTTCAGCAAGCTCTCATCCATTCAAGTAAGTGTTCTAGAGAACTTTTCTTGAAAATAATTGTACTTTTGAAACCCCTAAAGCTTAAGCTTTCAAATGAGGACTATTGTGCAATATGGAAAAGAGTTTAAGGTTTTGCAATGAGTTATTTTAGTCATTGTTACATTTTTATGGAAGATAATGAGTCTTAGTTGTTGTATGAACAACTTTTGTGAAAGGTGTTAGCATGAAAACACCAATAAGGACCTTGATGAAAAGGTTACAAATTTTGTAGTAAGTATGTGAAATATTGATTTTTGATGATAGCTTTAAGAGCATCAAATGTTTATCTAAGCTTTTGAAGGTAGAAATGTGATTAGAATTTATTTACGAGCCTAGGGAAAAATGGTCATTTTGGTTAAAGTCTGAGGGCAAAATGGTAATTTTGCTTAAGCATGATTATTGAAATGCTTATATTAATGTAGTGATTAAAATGATCTAATTTTCTATTATAGAGTAAGAGGAGATGAGAATCCACCTCGATCGGGAAAGAATAAAGTCGTGGATCGAATCAAGAACTAACTCATTTTGAAAGCGAGGTAAGTTGTATGTGACTTAAATAATATGCATATTAGCATGTTGAGAAATGCTTGGCATTATATTAAAGCATAATGCATTACTAAATTGAGTAGTTAATGTGAATGAGATGTTGGAGTCCTAATTGGGCCATGTTGATTATAGAAATGCTATCATTGAAATATGAAATAAATAAGGTCCCAGTATAAGACCATGTCCGGACATGGCCTCGCCTTCAAGTTGAGATCCCGAATAAGACCATATCCGGGATATGGCTTCGGTGATAAACATGGAAATCATATAAGACCATATCTGTAAGTCATTTTGTAAATGGCCCTATGAGTTAGACAAATACTTGGCAAACTCTTTTGTTTAATGAAGATGAAATTCATGAATTGTGTGTTTATTTCAATAATGTGTATGTTGGATGAGTTCTTAGACTTGCAAAAGGGTTAGGAGTGGTATTGTTTTAAGTAGAGGTATGTTTGTGTGCACTCTTAGGTGGCAATGGCTTGGTACATAACCTACTAATTGCCCACTTAGTTAGACACACGGGCGTAGGTCTAAACCGTGTGGGAGGCACGGCTAGCCCATGGCGTGTACCCAGGCCGTGTGAAGTCTGCACCTTGCTCATGAAATTATAAATTCCCCACGGCCATGATACAAGGGCGTGTGTATAGGTCGTGTGGTTAAGTCAGAATCGCTGAGGTTTTACACACGCTAGGACCCTGGCGTGCCATGGTACGTGTGATTTTAGTCGATGTCAACCACCCGGGCACAAGGTGCGGGCATGCCTTGAGAGAGCACGGCATGTCCCAAGACCTACACTGCGGCGTGTGGCCTGCTTTGTTCAAAAAGTTTCTTGAATTTTTGAAAGTTCTGAAAAGACTCAGACACTTCTTGTAAGTATTTTTAAGGCCTCCTGGGCCGAGTATATGCGAGCGATGGGGGTTAAACGAAATTTTATAACCCTATTCTAGTTGTTTATGCAATATTAGTTAGGTCATGCCTTAAACCCTGTTCCGGCTTGAACACGGGCAATGAGTGTTACATTTATTGGTATCAGAGCTACGGTTTAGTCGATTCTAGGACTAATGTAGCGTAAGTACGAGTCTAGCTATACATGCCATATGTAAGAGTGTCTAAGTAATGATAGTGTGACGGCTCCTGACGTATAAATTTGTGTTTTATGTAGTAGATGGATTCTGATCCAGACCAAACTGCAGCCGATGATGCTGCGAGTAATGCGTCGGCTCCTGCTCAAGGGACCGCGCCAGCAAATAGTAGCCCTGAGACTTTGAGTCAGGGGGAAGAGGCTCGAGAAGCCTTTCTCCATATGATGAGAAACGGTATCCGAGGTATATCCGAGCAAATCCTAACGCTCAACCCCTCCGTCCCAACCAATTCCTCAACCCGCTCGGTAGCCCCTCAAGTAGTTGAGGCGGTGAGAAGAGAAAGGCCTCCGGTGGATAAGATCCCAGGAAGCAAGGAGCCGAGGAATTTCGGGCAAATAAGGATGATGACCCAGAGAAAGCAAAATTCTGGCTCAAGAATACCATTCGGGTATTCGATGAGTTATCCTGCACGCCGGAGGAGTGCCTAAAGTGTGCGGTGTCTCTCCTAAGAGATTCAGCCTACCAATGGTGGAACACCCTAGTGTCCAGTGGTACCAAGGAGAGAGTTAATTGGGAATTCTTCCAAGAGGAATACCGGAAAGAAGTATATCGAGCGAGAGGTTCATCGACCACAAGAGAAAGGAGTTCTTGGAATTGAAGCAAGGCCGTATGCCAGTGACTGACTACGAACGAGAGTTCGTAAGGCTTAGCAAGTATTCAAGAGAGTGCGTGTCTACCGAGGCCATCATGTGTAAGAGGTTTGAAGACGGATTGAATGAAGATATCTGCCTTTACGTGGGAGTTCTCGAATTAAAAGAGTTTGTAGTGTTGGTGGATGGGGCTCAGTAAAGCCAAGAGTTGGCTAAAGAGAAGAGAAGAGCCAGTACTAGTCTTGAGACCAGGAAGAGACAATCTGAACAAGTCTCACCAATCCTCATCTAAGAGATCGAGGGATTTCACTACTCGATCATTCACTTCAGAGGGGTTTTCAACCCGAAATAAAGGCAAGCGACTCTCGGGATCAAAAGGACACACTACATCAGTTGCTAGTGTGGGCAACATTCGACCAAATAGACCTGAATGCCCTCAGTGTGGCAGGGACCATTCTGGTGAGTGTAGAGCTAATGAGAAAGCTTATTTCAGATGTGGGTCCTTAGACCATTTTATCAGAAACTGTCCCGAGGTGGACGAGAAAGGAAAGCCTCAGAATGCGAGATCGGGAAGTACCACAAGGGGAAGACCATTGAGAAACCCGAGGATTGAGATGAGAAGTAAAAATCCACCTAGAGAGCAAGCTACTAAAGTTGAGGGTAGAGCACCGGCGAGGACATATTCCATTCGTGCTCGTGAAGAGGCATCTTCCCCCGACGTGATCACGGGTATCTTTTCTCTCCATAATACTCGTGTTATAGCTTTAATTGACCTGGGATCTACTCACTCATACGTATGCATGAAATTAGTCTCTAGCATGAGCATACCTATAGAGTCTACCGAATTCATTATAAGAGTGTCTAATCCCCTAGGCAAGTGTGTGTCGGTTGATAGAGTTTGCAAAGGGTGCCCTTTGATGATTAAGGGTCATTGTTTCCTGGTCGATCTTATGTTATTACCGTTTGACGAATTTGATTTCATTCTCGGGATGGATTGGTTAGTTACCCATAGTGTAATTGTGAATTGTGGGAAGAAGCATATCGAGTTGAGAGATAAAAATGGTAATTTTATTTGTGTTGATTCAGATAAGCGGATAGGTCACCAATAGTTGTATCGACCACAGCCATTCGGAGGTACCTAAGGAAGGGTATGAGGCTTATCTTGCCTTTGTGTTTAACACTAATGAGGCCGAGTTGAAAGTTGAGTCGGTACCCATAGTTTGCAGTACCTAGATGTTTTCCCGGAAGAGTTGCGGTAGGCTACCACCTGATAGAGAGATTGAATTTGGGATTGAATTGGCTCAGTGTACGCCCCTATTTCTATCGCTCCCTATAGAATGGCCCCAACCGAATCGAAAGAGTTGAAAGCACGATTGCAAGAATTAACGGATAAAGGTTTCACGAGGTCAAGTTTTTCTTCGTAAGGTGCTCCCGTCCTATTCGTGAAGAAGAAGGATGGTTTCATGAGACTATGTATAGACTATCGACAACTCAATAAGGTGTGATGAAGAATAAATACCGATTGCCGAGGATCGACGATCTATTTGATCAATTGAAGGGCGCTACTGATTATTTTCCAAGATAGATCCGAGGTCGAGTACTATCGGTTGAGAGTCAAGGACTCGGATGTCTTTGAAAATCGCATTTAGAACTAGGTACGGCCACTATGAATTTTTGGTCATGCCTTTTGGTCTAACAAATGCCCCCGCTATCTTCATGGAATTGATGAATCGCATTTTTCGACCTTACTTGGATAGGTTTGTTGTGGTCTTTATTGACGACATACCGATCTACTCGAGATGAGAAACGATCATGCAGAGCATTTTAGTATGGTTCTACAAGTTTTGAGAGAAAACAATTGTATGCCAAATTCAGTAAGAGTGAATTTTGGCTCAAGGAAGTGGGATTTTTGGGGCATATTGTCTTTGGAGAAGGGATTAGAGTCGACCAGAGTAAGATTTCGGCAATTGTCGAATGGGAATCGCTGAGGAGCGTAATCTGAAGTGAGGAGTTTTCTAGGCCTAGCAGGCTATTATAGGTGTTTTGTCAAGGGGTTTTCCATGATAGCTACCCCGATGACGAGACTTTTACGTAAACATGTAAAGTTCGATCATGCGGAAAAGTGTCAACGAGTTTTGAGCCAAGACATCATGACTGAGGCTCCTATTTTGGTGCAACCGAGCCGGAAAAGAATTTGTGGTTTATAGTGATGCGTCCTTGAACGGTTGGGTTGTGTACTTATGCAAGAGGTAAAGTGATTGCATACACCTCTAGACGATTGAAGCCGCATTTGAGAAGAACTACGACTCATGATTTAGAATTGGCTACAATTGTGTTTGCGTTGAAAATTTGGAGACATCATTTATATGGTGAAAGGTGTCGGATTTTCACCGACCACAAGAGCCTAAAATATTTGATGACTCAAAAGGAATTGAATTTGAGAGCAACGAAGGTGGTTAGAGCTGATCAAAGATTATGAGTTAGTAATTGACTACCATCCGGAAAGGCAAATATAGTCGCCAACACTTTGAGCAGAAAATCTTTGTTTGCACTAAAAGCCATGAATACTCGGATGACCTTGTTAGATGATGGTTACTGCTTTAGCCGAGTTGAGGCTAAACCATTGTTTCTCCGGGAGATTTGTGAAGCTCGGAAGGATGATAACGAGTTTGCAAGCCAAGAGAGTTTTATGTGAGTCGAGCGTTGAGATAGAATTTCGAGTAAATCTTGATGGATGTCTAACATTTGAGATCAGTCGTGTACCCAGAAATGATGAACTTATCCGTAAAATTTTGCATGAAGCACATAACGGATGTTTAAATGTACACCAGTGATACAAAGATGTACCAAGATTTGAGGAAATGAATGCTGGTGGCTTGGTATGAAGAAAGATATTTCCGAGTTTGTATCGAAATGCTTAATTTGTCAACAAGTGAAGGTTGAACATCAAGTACCTTGGGTTTACTTTAGCCCATTATGGTTCCTGAATGGAAATGGGACCAGTATTGCTATGGACTTTGTGACGGGTTTACAATTGACTCCAAAGAAGAAAGATGCGGTATGGGTAGTGGTTGATAGACTCACTAAGTCGACCCACTTTATACCGATGTGAGTCGACTATTCGCTCGACAAATTGGCGATTTGTATATGTCCGAGATAGTAAGACTTCATGGTGTACCGTTGTCGATCATTTCGGATAGAGATCCGAGATTCACGTCACGGTTTTAGAAAAAGCTATAAGAAGCATTAGGCACGAAATTGAATTTCATCTGACTTTTCATCCACAAATGGATGGACAGTCAGAGAGGGTAATTCAGATACTAGAAGACATGCTTTGGTGTTGTGTTTTGGAATTCCATGGTAATTGGGAGAAATACTTACCATTGGTGGAATTTGCCTAAAACAACAGACTTTCAATCAAGTTTGAAGATGGCACCTTATGAGGCATTGTATGGGCGTAAATGTCGAATGCCCTTGTATTAGTCGAACTTGAGAGAAACAGATACACGGGGTTGACTTGGTTAAGGAAACTAGAGATAAAGTAAAAAGTGATACGTGGATGTTTGAAAGTCACCTCGGATAAATGTAAGTCCTATTCCAGATTTAAAAGGAAAGAAATAGAATTCAAAGTCGGTGATAAAGTGTTCTTGAAAGTATCACCTTGGAGGAGAGTCCTCGATTTGGCCTGGAAGGGCAAATTGAGTCCGCGCTTTGCTCGGACCTTACGAAGTTACCGAAAAAGGATAGGACCGGTAGCTTATCGGTTAGCCTTGCCACACAGTGGAAAGGATCCATGACGTCTTTCATATGTCTATGTTACGTCAATACCGTTTAGACCCTTCACATGTTATAGAGTCGACAGAGGTAGAGATACAACCGGATTTAACGTATGGAGAGGAACCAGTTAGAATTTTGGCTCGTGAAGTCAAGCAGTTAAGGAACAAAAAAGCATAGCCATAGTAAAAGTCCTATGGCAAAGGCACAGGTATAGAAGAGGATACATGGGAGTCTCGAGGAAATGATGAGAAACCAATACCCCAATCTCTTTCAGGTAAGATTTTCGAGGACGAAAATCCTTAGAAGAAGTTTGTAAAATGACCCGATTTAGGGGCTAGTCAGAATAGTGGTCTCGGGATCACTCATCCAAGATTTGAGAAATTTATTTTCATGATATATTATGAGTTATACAATGATAGCATATGTACATGAAAATTTTGATGCTTTAATTTTAGTGATTTCGTGTTTAATCGCAAAAAAAGACTAAATTGCATAAAGTGTGAAAGTTCCATTCTATAAGCTAAAAGTGACAAATGGCCATAGATTGTAAATTGGAGGTCTTTAAAACGCAATTAGACCCCCAAATTTAGCATGGCCGGCCATAGGAGACAAAGATGGACAATGTTGGTCAAAGTTGGTGATAGTTGGTGACTTATTTGACTAATATTAATAAAATAAGGAGAGAAAAAGATATCATCTTTTCTCCTTTCATATTCCACCAAAAATTAGCATCAAATAGGGGTTTTTAATGCTCAAAATTTCAGTAAGCTCTCATCCATTCAAGTAAGTGTTCTAGAGAACTTTTCTTGAAAATAATTATACTTTTGAAACCCGTAAAGCTTAAGATTTCAAATGAGGGGACTATTGTGCAATATGGTAAAGAGTTTAAGGTTTTGCCATGAGAGCTATTTTAGTTATTGTTACATTTTTATGGAAGAGAATGAGTCTTAGTTGTTGTATGAACAACTTTTGTGAAAGGTGTTAGCATGAAAACACCAATAAGGACCTTGATGAAAAGGTTACAAATTTTGTAGTAAGTATGTGAAATATTGATTTTTGATGATAGCTTTAAGAGCATCAAATGTTTATCTAAGCTTGTTGAAGGTAGAAATGTGATTAGAATTTATTTTTCGAGCCTAGGGGCAAAATGGTCATTTGCCAAAGTCTAGGGAGCAAAATGGTAATTTTGTTAAGCATGATTATTGAAATGCTTATATTAATGTAGTGATTAAAATGAGCTAATTTGCTATTATAGAGCAAGAGGAGACGAGAATCCACCTCGATCGAGGAAAGAATAAAGTCGTGGACTGAACCGAAGAACTAACTCATTTTGAAAACGAGGTAAGTTGTATGTGACTTAAATAATATGTATATTAGCATGTTGAGAAATGCTTGGCATTATATTAAAGCATAATGCATTACTAAATTGAGTAGTTAATGTGAATGAGATGTTGGAGTCCTAATTGGGCCATGTTGATTATAGAAATGCTATCATTGAAATATGAAATAAATAAGGTCCCGTATAAGACCATGTCCGGGACATGGCCTCGGCACCAAGTTGAGATCCCGTATAAGACCATATCCGGGATATGGCATTGGCACCTAGAGGTAATTCCATATAAGACCATGTCCGGGATATGGCATTGGTATCTAGAGAAGACTCAATATAAGACAACCTCAGGGACGTGGCATTGGTTTTATATTTATAGTAATGGCTGTAAACACGTGTCTCTGACTATCCCTTGTGAGTGGTGGGATAAGTAGATGAATTTAGAAGTAGAGATGCGAATGATATTTAAGTCATGTGAATGAGTGAATACAGGTACTCGTGACTAGATCACGAAGAAACGATTGCGATGTGTGGCACGGTATGTGCTAAATAAGGGAAATTGTAAGTAAGCATGGCAAGAAGCCTTGATTTGTGTATGGTTAGATAATACCATGGATGGATTATTTTTATGAGTATTATGATTATTATTTATTTCCATGCAACTTACTAAGCTTTATGCTTACCCCTTTTTCATTACCCTTCTTCCTTGTAGTATTGCCAAGGTAACTCGAGGATCGTGACTGCAGGTGTTCGGAAATCACACTATCGACAACACTTTGGTATAACAATCTTAGACTTGTTTTGAGTATGGCATGTATAGGACTTGAGTATTTTTCAAGATGTGATTGTTAGTTAAAGTGTTGGCTATGTAAGTCATTTTGTAAATGGCCTATGAGTTAGACAAATACTTGGCAAACTCTTTTGTTTAATGAAGATGAAATTCATGAATTGTGTGTTTATTTCAATAATGTGTATGTTGGATGAGTTCTTAGACTTGCAAAAGGGTTAGGAGTGGTATTGTTTTGAGTAGAGGTATGTTTGTGCACCCTTAGGTGGCAATGGCTTGGTATATAGCCTACTAATTGCCCACTTAGTTAGACACACTGCAGGCGTGGGTCTAAACCGTGTGGGAGGCACGGCTAGCCCATGGCGTGTACCAGGCCGTATGAAGTCCGCACCTTGCTCATGAAATTGTAAATTCCCACGGCCATGATACACGCGTGTGTATGGGCGTGTGGTTAAGTCGAGAATGCTGAGGTTTTACACGGGCTAGGGCCACGGGCGTGCCATGGCCGTGTGATTTTAGTCGATGTCGACCACGGGCACAAGGCACGGGCATGCCTTGAGAGAGCGCGGGCGTGTCCCAAGACCTATCTGAGCGTGTGGCCCCCGTTTTGTTCAAAATGTTTCTTGAATTTGTGAAAGTTCTGGAAAGACTCGACACTTCTTGTAAGTATTTTTAAGGCCTCTGGGCCGAGTATATCTGGCGATGGGGTTAAATGAAATTTTATAACCCTATTCCAGATTGTTTATGCAAGATTACTTAGGTCATGCCTTAAACCACATTCCGGCTTGAACACGGATAAAGAGTGTTACAATGTATGCTAGAAATACTTCACTACCATTACGTATCAATCTCTGACGAGCAAAAAAGTAAAATAATTCTAACAACATCTTTCAAAATCTCAGACTCAACTAAAATCATCTCTCTTGTCTAACATTTCAAATTAATCCATTTCTATCTACATATTACTACAGCATCATGCAACGATAGCCAATCCATACCCAGAATAACATCAAATTCCCAAAAGGGTAACAACATTAAATCGGCAAGGAATTGACAGCCTTTAACTTTCAGTGGACATTTACAACAAACTAAGTTAACTATCACACCCTGACCTAGTGGATTAGTAACTTGAATATCATAATCAGTAGATTCAACAGGTAATTTCTTTTCCGTTACTAATACAGTGCAAATATAAGAATGAGTTGACCCGGTGTCAATCAATGCATACACAATAACATCAAAGAGATAGAATATACCAAAGAATCACATTAGGAGCGTGACTTCCTCTGCGCTCAAATGGAGTAAGTGCGAGTAGGTGCTCTAGCCTCTGACCAAACAATAGTGTCTTTTACTCCCGTACGAGTAGTCCCAGCAGCACTATTCTGGCCCAGACGTCTACTTTTCTGAGAGGTAGACATTTTCTTTTCATTACATTCTTCATTTTCTTTTAACTTTTAGGACAATTCAGGAGAAAGTGACCAATCGACCAGCATCTCTAATAGACTCCCAACTTAGTCATACACTCGCCAAGTGATATTTTCCACAATGTCTACAACTGGGCTTCGAAGCATTTCGTACACTTCCCACACTATCAACTGGTTTAATAGGAACTTTGAAATCTTGCTGAATCGATTTATTTTTGTTCGGATGCTCAAACACAAAAGTAGCTCGACTAAAATCTTCTTTAGTCTTCTTTACAGATGATGTAAAAACGCAATTAAAGAACCTCTCTTACGAAACTCTCGAATCCGTCTATCCCGTTGTATCTTGCGATTTTACACTTCTTCCATTTTTGTGCACGATCAGACAAGACAACAAATTCTCAAATTTCATTACCTTCGATCGTCATTCAAATTTCATCATTCAAGCCATCTTGATATCGGATACACATCTCTTCTTCAGTAGGCATAATTTATCGGGCATACTTACTGAGATACACAAATTCTCTCTCGTCCTCAGCCACTGATCTATTTTCCTGACGTAATTCAAGAAATTCTCTCTTTTTTTTTATCCATATACCTTTTCCCAACATATTTCTTTTTAAACCCAGTCTGAAAGAATTCCCAAAAAATTTTCTCCCTCAGTACCACAGCTACTATCGTAGACCACCAACTATACGCTTCCTCTTTTAATAATAAAACATCACATCAAAGAAAATCATCGGGAGGGCAAGCCATTTCTTTGAAAACTTCGCAAGATATTCTAAAGCCAATACTCAGCTTTAACGGATCATCTTACGATCTACCCGAAATTCTTGACACCACACTTTTGAGCTTCTCTATCGGAATCGTCGACCGGGTTCAATCACGGGAGGAGGTGGAGGTGTAACCGAGAGGTATAGCGGTGGTATAATAGGGGTAGAGGTCGTTGAGCCGGATTATTCATTTGCATAAACTCATTGAACCACTAGTTCATAAACCCAAAGAACATATTTTTAAGTTCATGTTCTTGGTGGAGGAGAATCGAAACATTACTACTCGTCCATGATCGGAAGTTAGTACATTACTATTAACCTCATCATTGTCAGCACGATCAGATTCGTTTGACATCTTACCATCTATAAGGAAAAAAAAGGTTAGATTAGATCAAGCACGTCACACTATCGCAAAATTATATGGCATGTAATTCTAGACATTTCAAATGCTACGTTCAGTCAGAGAATCAACTAAACCTTGCTTTGATACCACTAAATGTACCACCCCTAACTCGTATCTGTTGCTAGAATAGGGTTACAGATCATTACCGTACAAACAAAATAGAAAACCATTCAATTTATACATCAATGTAAACATTATCTAATTACATTCAAACACATTCATAATGTCCCTTAATCGAGCCCTTGATGCCCTAAAAATACAATAGAAACAATCTAAGACTAAATCAGAAACATTTGGAAAATTTCAAGAAAAAGTTAGAAAATTTGAACTGCAAGGGACACATGGCAGTATGGCTAGGCCGTGTGCCTCACACGGCTGAGACACACTGATCGTGTCCCAGCTAGTGTCCACGCTCGTGTAACTCTCTGACTTGGGTCACAAGGCCAAGCCACACACCTATGTGCCAGGCCGTGTAAACCTCAAAGTAGCTCCACACGCCCGTGTGCCAAGTCGTGTGCTAGGCCGTGTAGCTGTCTGACTTGCATGCTTTTAACCTCTGGGGACACACGCCTTGTAGCATGGTGTGTGTCACACACTGCAGCTGACACCCGTCCGTATCTCGGTAGCCGTGTGGATCTAAAATGAACCTTAAACCACAAGTTTACCATTTCAAGCTTACTTGGATACTAAGAAATTCAAATATCAACCAAAATACCTATTCAAAATGACATTAATCGAGCAAGAAAACATACCAAAATCAACCTATTATGTGCCTAACCAATTTACCCTCATTACGTACCACAAATATATATAATTATACATCAAAATAAACATCAATCCAACTTATCAATTCATTTAAGCTAATACCTATCAATATACCTACCAAAGGTACCTCAATCACAATATTTCTCTAACACATATCATTCATATTAGCATAGAAACTATATCTCATTCTCATGTATTATATAAGTTGGCGATTTACACAAAAGATCATCCATAATATTTACATAATTCGAAACATTAATAATTGCAACACATAAGCCTATACATGCCATATAATCTAAAATAAACGTTCCAAAAACTGCCGAATTGAGCTAGATAGTGTGACTTGAGTGCCGATCCGATCGTTCAACATTTCAAGTATCTACAAGGACATTAAATAACACAGGATAGCTTAATGAAGTTTAGTAAGTTTGACATATTAAACGATAAATATTACCGAACTAAATACAACAATTCAAACAATAACAATCAACCATGAGAATTCCCTGTCATCCACAATTTCAACCGATAAATTCACATATGTTCAAATCAATACTCAAATATATAACAAATCCTTCAAATTCATTAAACAAATTACCTTACGAAGATTTTCCATTCAAGAAGAAACGACTTACGGATAAGACTACATCGTCGATCCAACCATAACACGCCGATGCTAATAAGAGCTAATCAAGCCGAAACACGCCCGATTGCTCATAAGAGCTGATACAGTAACACCCCAAACCGGTCAATACGCCACGACCGAATTTGGTATGTCACGGGGGAAACGTTTTGAGGAAAAAGCGAGTTCTGGATTAAATTTTAGTGAAAAACTCTTTGTTGTTCTAAGATCGTAGAAATCGGTGTATAATAAATTAAAAGCGATAATTTACTTTGAAATCCAGAAAATAAATCTTTAAAACTTAGTTATGGCTTAGATTTGTAAACCTTTTATAAATTGAAAAGAAACTAAAGCGATTAGGTTGAAAACCATATCTAATAGAAATTTGGGAACTGGAGTTTTGGAAAATAGCATGAGTTATCAAAAATACTTAAGTTGTTAAATACTATCAATTGATTTATGTTACAGATAGTAGCGTTTTAAAAACCATCGCGTTTAGTAGTTTAGAAAACTTGGTGCTCAAATTATTATATCAACCATGTAATTTATAAGCCATATTTAAAACAAATCCAAAGCATATAAATAATCCAAAAATATAATTAAAGAGGCCTTATTACAAATCCATAAAAGATGAAAGCAATTAAAATAAAGTACCCAAATGGAAGTTCATGTAAAACCAAATTTTATTGCATGGCCTCCTCGAGTTCATCCACTCCTCATCCGCGATTTCACTGAATCACTGAAAAAAATAAGGGAAAGGTGAGTCACCAAGACTCGAGTGCATAATCCTCTCCCGGGTAAATGCCACATACTTACACAAATTATAACCAAGCAATATATATATATAATGCACCCAACCTAGCCATCCAAAACACCTTTTCTACCCGTGTGGTACCAAACCACTTTGGTGGTGCCAAACCAATGGTGACCCAAAAGTCACGATATCCAATAATGTGATGCCAAATCACTTGGTGACCCAAAGTCACGAATAATCAAGTTGTGGGGCCCAACCCACGTGTGATACCAAATCACTTTGGTGGCGATCCCAATACATCAAATGTGGGGGCCAACCCACGGTGGTGTGAAACCAGCGGGACCAGTCGCTATGAGGTGCCAAACCTCACGGTGTCCCAAAGACACGAAATATGTGGTACCAAACCATTGGAGGTGCCAAACCTCTGGTGTCCCAAAGACACGGATATCAATCTTCCCCTCCTCTCATATCGTCCATACCAATGCAATAGATAACAAATCATGTCATTATACTTTGATATAAACATATAACCAATATATATAAGTAGATCGTGATATTAACAACATATATCAACATCATATCGAAACGGACTTACCCGTATCCTTGCTCATACCCATCAAGGTATCATTTCAAGATCTCATAGTTTTCTGGCTTTAACAACATGAATAGTTATTAACACACACATATATATATATACGAGTTATAAAGTGTGTAAGGTACAAACCTTTCACTAACGCATAAATACTAACTTCAGAAAGATCCGATCTACCGCACTAGATCACCTTGTCCTACATTCGGCCATACCACAAAACTATAAGCAAAAATCTATTCGTCCAACATCACATCTTAATCCCAATAGCCTTAGTCTTTATCCTCAAAAGAATAATGAATCGACATGAATCTTACCACTTGACTTACCAACCCGATTGCTAACGGAATGGCTTAGATTGATTGCTTCCAACGTCCCAAAGAGCCTAAAGGAAAAATCGGTTCCTAAATAATGGTTAGAACCTTGCAAACAAATGCCCAAGGATTCGGCCTTTGTCTACAAGAAAGCGACTTAGAAAGGAGAAGGAAATAATAAATCGACCATGAACACTTACCTATCTTCCAAAACCGATTGAAGAAAACCCAAAGATTATCTACCCTTGATGATATTCAGCCAATATAACACCAAAAGAGAAAAGAAGATTCGGCTATGGTGGAGTAAAAGAAAGGAAAAAATAAAAGTGAAAGTGAAATAGGAGAAGGATGATTCGAAAATGGAAGAAAGAAGAAAATAGAAAATGAAAATAGAATGGTAATGGATGTTTTTAACTTTGAAAAAAATGAAAGAGATGGGATTTGGGAAGGAGGAAGATTCGGCCAAGAGGAAGTGAAAAAGGAAATGTGGTTTTTGAGCAAGTATCAAAAGAAAGAAAAGAGAGAGATGGGAGAAAGAGGTTAGGCCAAACACCTAGTTTGCCGAAAAGAAAAGTGCACAAAAATGCAAATTATGGTTTCGGTTTCAAAGGGAAATGAGAGGAAGAAATTAGATTTTGGTTCAAACACAAATGAGAGCTAAATCAAAAGCAAAATTGCACCAAAATGCCTAAGATACATTCGGCCAAAGAGGGAGTTTTTGGAGAGGAAGAGAAAAAAAGGCCAAATGATGCACAAAATGCTAAAGTTGGCCAACTATTCCCCCCAAACTTCCTATCAACATTCTGACCACCCCTAGCCACACATGCCGTCCACATTCATGCACTAATGGCTATAGGAGAGTTTCCAAAACAACACCCAAGCCAAGCCTTGAAATCCTCTACATTCCCAAAGTTGAAGAAATTTTATCCCCAAAATCTAGCAATTCTATCCCTTATTTCATGCTTACCATAACCTTAAGTCTTCTTGCCATAAAAGAAAATTGTCCATCATATCCATATGAATAGTTGACCCACACTTAATGCTAGGATGCATAAAAAAATAAAATCCTTAATATGCCTTCCATGCTACTCGAACCACTTCCTCAAGCAACCTTTCATGCCTTATCCACTATGCCACTAACTCCTCTTGTGTTAGAATTTAACACTTAAATTAACTTAAGTGTCAAGTTCATCTAATCCACTTCACTATATTTTCAATACTAAAAATCATTCTAGCTTAGCTAATAATTCCAAGCCTTCATAAAACTATACTAAGCACATAATAATAATCATACTCGAGCTAACACAAGTAACAAGATGATACTCAATTTTTTTAGGATATTACAATTCTACCCCCTTAAGAAAATTTAGTCCTCGAAATTACTGCTCAAAGAGTTGAGAAGCTGCTGCCTCATCACATCCTCCGGTTCCCACGTTAGCTTCTTCTACGCCATGGTTCCGCCATAAAACCTTCACTAAAGGAAACTAGACTTCCTATGCAAAACTTTCACATCTCGGTCTAGAATGCGCACAGTTCTTCTTCTACCGTCAGATCTGGACTCACCTCTATTTCTTCTCTTCGCCACAACATTCGATGGATCGAGCGATGGCGTCCAAGCATGGAGACATGGAACACATCGTGAATCGACTCATTTCACGATGGCAGCTTTCGGTGATAGGCTACTGGTCCCACTCGTCTCAACACCTTATCACGGCCTAATAAACCGTGGACTTAACTTGCCTTTTCTCCCAAATCTTAACACTTTCTTCCATGGCGAGACTTTCAAAAAACTTTGTCACCCACGGAAAATTCTATATCCCTCACGCTTGAGATCGGCATATGACTTACGCTGTCAGAAGCTTCCTTTAACCGAGCTTGAATCAACTTCACCTTATCTTCGGTTTACGCAACCAACTCTGGTCCTAACATTTGGCGCTCACTCACCGGCTCGGTCCGGCATGTAGGTGTCGACACCTCCTACCATACAACGCCTCATATGGTGCCATCTTAATGCTTGCACGATAACTATTGTTGTATCACGAACTACTGCTAATGGTAAAAACTCTTCCCAGTGCCTCTGAAGTCCAATACACAACCTCTCAACATATCCTCTAAAATCAGATAACTCTTTCCATTGCCGTCGGGCTTGTAGATGAAATGCGGTACTAAATCAGCCAGCGTACCCAAAGCTGATGTAACGCTCTCCAAAACCTCGGCGTAAATCTAGGATCTACATGCGAGATGATCGACCTTTGGTACACCGTGCAACCTTACTATCTCGCCACATACAACAGCTAACCACGGCGGTAATCACCCTACAGGAATAAAATGAGTGACTTAGTCGGGGCGATCCCACAATCACCCAAACCGGGTCCTTCTTACTTGGCGTGGGGTAATCCATGCGACAAAGTCCATAGTGATCCTTTCCCACTTCCCATTGTGGAATCTTCACCGGTGAAGTAACCCGAGCGGCGTGAAGCGATGCTCGCCTTGACCTGCTAACACGTCGGACATTTACCCTTCGCTTCCGGTTACCTCACGCTTTAGACACTGGCCACCAAAAAGCGCTCTCTTAAATCCGATACATCTTGCCCACTACCTCCGGGATGCATAGCGTGTATGAAGTGCTATGTGCGTCTGAAGAATCCTTTGCCTCAACTCAACATCCTTTGGCATACAAGCTCTTCCTTTAAAACACAATACTCCATCCTTGGACAAACTATAATCCTCTAAACCACCATTACAGACACCTGTAACCTCGATCATTCAAACCTTCATCCTCTAAGCTGTTTCTCCTTGATGCTGCTCCTAACCAAGTCGGCTTGACTTGCAATTCAATAAAAGGCTCCCATCGTCATATAAGCTAAGATGAGCAAACATCGATCTTAAGTCGATACAACCTTTTTGGCTCCAGCGCGTACGCCACCACGTTAGCCTTGCCCGGATGATACTCAATCGAACAGTCGTAGTCCTTCAACAACTCTATCCATCTCTGTTGCCTCAAGTTCAAATCATACGAGTCAAAAGATACTTAAGACTCTTGTGATCCGTGTAGGCTATCGACTTCTCTCTATACAAATAGTGTCTCCATATCTTCAAAGCAAAAACCACTTGCGGCTAATTCCAAGTCATCGTCGGATAGTTAACTTCATGTGGTCTCAAATGTATCCCGAGATGCATAAGCCACTACCTTCCCTTCTTGCATCAGCACACATCCCAAACCGAGTATGTGATGCATCCACGATGGCAAGTGAATTCATTATACGCCTCGAGGTTGAATCAAAGCCGAGCTTGATCGAAATCTTCTTCAACTTGTCAAAACTTCCTTGATGCTTCTCGGTCTACACAAATGGAATTCCTTTCCTCAATAACTTAGTCATAGAGTCTTTTGCTATCAAAGAAAATCCTTCCACAAATCTTCGGTAATACCACGCGGACCTAGGAAACTTTGAATCTCGATGCCACGGCTTAGCGGCTTCCAATCAACACTGCCTCAATCTTTGAGGATCCTCTCTAATCCCCTCGGTGATACTCGTGACCCAAGAAAGTCACCTCCCTAAGCCAAAACTACGCACTTACTAAATTTTGCATAAAAAGCTGCTTTTCCTCAAAATCTGCAACACTACTCATAAATCACGCATCATGCTCCTCCTCTAACTTGGAGTATACCAAAATATAGTCTATAAATACCACAACAAAGCCATTGGTCCAAAAGCTGCTGGAATACCCGATTCATCATGTCCATGAATCTTTGTCGTAGTTAGTCAACTAAGCGGCATTACGAGCTTCGTAGTGCCCATACAGAGTGCGAAATGTCGTTTTTATGGATATCGACCTCTTTCACCTTCGGTGATGATATCCGGACCTTAAATCAATCTTGGAAAAAGCGGCGCCCCCTTAAGCGATCAAACAAGTCATCTATCCTCGGCAAAGGATACTTGTTTTGATCGTCGACTTATTCAATGGCGATAGTCTATACACATTACGCATCAATCCATCCTTCTTCTTGACAAAAATGCAGGTGCTCCCAGGGCAAAACACTTGGTCGGATAAAACCTCGATCCAACAACTCTTGAATTTGAGCCTTCAATTCCCTAATTCGCTTGGTGCCATCCTATACGGGCAATAGACAACGGCGTAGTTCGGGTAATAGATCTATACCAAATTTAACTTCACGATCAGGAGGCAATCCGGAAGTTCTTACTACGAAATCGTCAACATATTCCTTTACTGGATTCGGACATTCCCACATGATGAGACTCCTTAGCCTCCAACGCACACACAGACCACAAAATGCCTCACGACCCTTCACGACCAACTACGACTTTCAGCGCGGATACCACGTTGGATAGATAATCTCTTCTATTACCTATCATAACCACCTCTTTGCCTCAGGTATGTCTTCAAAACCATAAACAGCGGCACAATCCAAACTTGCTTGATACTTGACCAACAGTCCATCCCAGAGATCGGATCGAACTCCTCAAATGGCGGTTCCATCGGATCGACTACAAACATTACCCACTTAGGTTCTAGGGGTACATCTCTATCTGACTTATTTACTTCTCTGAGTGACCCGAGGGCTAAATGCTGTCATCTTTCTAGAAGTAGTCTCGAGTCTAGATTCATAGTCTCTACTATGTTACTAGCAACATCACGAATATGTCGAACCACATCTATCAAAGCGTTATATGGTTCACCAAAGATTAAGCATACATGTGATTATGACGTCCGGGTGCGTCGCCCTCCTCTCGGACGTCTGCATGCATACACCAAACCAGGCATCTTGCCTCGATGTTGCGGCACCTGCCCGATGCTCAGCGGCCTTGACGAGAACCATTACCTCCTCTACCATTACCCGACCTCTGCGGTGACGGTCCCTCATTTTACGGCGAGCACGACCTTGACCCTCGGGCCCGATTCTGGCTAGCTGTACATGGGCGGTCTCTCACCACGATGATCCGATGAACCACACTCAAAACATCCTTTCCCTCCGGTCCAACATTAACGCCCCAATGAAATTTTCACATCGGTTTGCAACGTGTTTGGTCCACGATTAGCGATGCCAGGCCTCCCAGTTGATTCGGCCCACTGCGCTAACCCTCTTACGAAGTGCGGGTGGCCGGATGATCCAAAACTTCTCTTATGTTTATTCTTGTCGCGTGCCTGCGCGCTTCTTTGATTCCTTTATCCCTTACGCTATCTTAGCCTTTTCCTTCGCGCGACAAACACTGCGCTCGATGTGGAGCAATCAGCTAATCTCGATTCGTCCCTCAATCCATCCTCGAACCGGACACATCGCTTCGTGCTCGAAGCCACGATACCTCCAGACCTCTGGCTCGATCTTAAAAATTACGCCTCCCTATTCTAATACGGACTTACTTCCTGGGACAAACTTCGAAATGCCTTACGTGTGCATCAATGTAACTAGACCCAACATATTTCTTACGATCGCTTGCCTTAAATAATCCCAAAGTGAGATCTCATTGCGGCACTATTCGTCTGCAGTGAGCCACCCGCGATATGACTCATCCAATCGGCGACACTTCATCGCTTTCGCTTTTCCTCGGCATTGGATCAAGTCATCCATGGAGAAGTTCGTTCCGTCGCCTCTAACCAATACTACGCGTCTTTGAGGGCCACACACAAGAAACACCTCGAAATACCTCGGCTCCATTGGCTCGGAGTCGCTCAGTGCAGTTTCCGGGCTCGGCGCCTCCACCTATTCGGCTACCCTCTCAAGGGACTCGCGGCATCGCACAGAGACCTTCTGCGTCATCCCCATTTGATCTGATGCTCCAACTCCAACGGCGGTGGTGGGGTAGTGGTACCTCATTTGGATCCTTGACGGACCTCGGCGGCTCGGACCACGACCATCCTACCCGGCGAATGCGTCCACGAGTATCACGACCAGGCCTCGAGTACTCATGTCTAAAGTCTCGACTTATCGATTTAAAAGTGTTATGCATTGAGTCATTATTCCACTTTCTTTAAAACCACGATTTTATGAATAATTTTAATAAGAAGTTGTTTAGAGTACATTCAACCTATAGTTTGGGTCTCTAGGTAGTAGTTTCTACTACTAATCAGTCATACTAACATCATCATATCATCAAGATCAACGATTTAAATTAACACCGGGCGGATCGGTCGCGGAGACTCGGTGCCATGCCTTTGAATAATATAATTTTAAACAAAAACATTTTAAGATCATACTTTAAATAATTTTGGGCATTGGGCCTGCATTAGAACTTTTGACACGGCTCACGATGCCAATTTGTAACACCCCCAAACCGGTCAATACGCCCGTGTGGAATTTGGTATATCCACGAGGAAAAATGTTTTGAGAAAATGAGTTCTGGAATTAAATTTTAGTATGAAAAACTCTTTGTTGTTCTAAGTTATTATTGAAATCCAGTGTATAATAAATTAAAAAGCGATAATTTACTTTGAAATCCGAAAATAAATCTTTAAACATAGATTGCAGCTTAGATTTGTAAACCTTTTATAAATTGAAAAGAAAGTAAGCGATTAGGTTGAAAACCGTATCTAATAGAAATTTAGGCGGGTTTTGGAAAATAGTATGAGTTATCAAAAATACTTAAGTTGTTAAATACTATCAATTGATTTATGTTTACCCGATGGTAACGTTTTAAAACCATCGCGTTTAGTAGTTTAGAAAACTTGGTGCTCAAATTATTATATCAACCATGTAATTTATAAGCCATATTTAAAACAAATCCAAAGCATATAAATAATCCAAAAATATAATTAAAGATGCCTTATTGCAAATCCATAAAAGATAAAGCAATTAAAATAAAGTGCCCAAATGGAAGTTCATGTAAAACCAAATTTTATTGCATGGCCTCCTCGAGTTCATCCGGCTCCTCATTTGCGATTTTCACGAATCACACCTGAAAAAATAAGGGAGGAAGGTGAGTCACCCAAGACTAAATGCATAATCCCTCTCTGGGTAAATACCACATACTTACACAAATTATAGCCAAGCAATATATATATAATGCAACCTATATCATCCAAAACTCCTTTTCTACCCGTGTGTACCAAACCAGTGGTGCCAAACAAATGCTGGTGACCCAAAGTCACGATATCAACTAATGTGATGCGAAATCACTTTGGTGACCCAAGTCACGAATAATCAAGTTATTAAGGGGCCAGCCCACGTGTGATACAAATCAGCGGCGATGATCCCAATACATCAAATGTGGGGCCAGCCACGGTGGTGTGAAACCCCTTGGGGCCAGTCGCTATGAGTGCCAAACCTCTTGTGTCCCAAAGAGACACGGATATCAAAATCTTTACACTCCTCTCATATAAGCCCATACCAATGCAGTAGATATTAAATCATGTCATTATACTTTGATATAAACATAAACAAATATATATCATAGATAGCGTGATATTAACAACATATATCAACATCATATCAAAGCAGACTTACAGTATCCTTACTCATACCATCAGAGTATCATTTCAAGATCTCATAGTTTTATTTAACAGCATGAATAGTTATTAACACACACATATATATATATATCACCAGGTTATAAAGTGTGTAAAGGTACACACCTTTCACTACTTTATAAATACTAACTTTGAAGATGCGATCTACACTAGATCACCTTGTCCTCACTATTCGGGCATACCACAAAACTATAAGCAAAAATCCATTCGGCCAACATCACATCTTAATCCCAATGGCCTTAGTCTTTATCCTCAAAAGCAATAATGAATCGAGCATGAATCTTACCACTTGACTTACCAACTTGATTGCTAATGGAATGGCTTCGATCGATTGCTTCCACGTCCCAAGAGCCTAAAGGAAAAATCGGTTTCTAAATAATGGTTAGAACCTTTACCAAACAAATGCCCAAGTTAGGCGCTTTGTCCTGAAAGCGACTTAGAAAGGAGAAGGAAATAGCGAAATCTGACCTTGAACACTTACCTATCTTCCAGCGATTGAAGAAAGGCAAGATTATCTACCACTTGATGATATTCGTGACCCATTATAACACCAAAAGAGAAAGAAAGATTCGGCTATGGTGGAGTAAAAGAAAGGAAAAAAATAAAAGTGAAAGTGAAATAGGAAGGATGATTCAAAAATGGAAGAAAGAAAATAGAAAATGAAAATAGAATGGTAATGGATGTTTTAACTTTGAAAAAAATGAAAGATGGGATTTACAGGGAAGGGAGGAAGATTCGGCCAAGAGAAGTGAAAAAGGAAATGTGGTTTTGAGGCAGAGTATCAAAAAAAGAAAAGAGAGAGATGGGGAGAAAGAGGTTAAGTGACTTACCTGGTTTCTTTGAAAAGAAAGTACACAAAAAATGCAAATTGTGGTTTCGGTTTCAAAGGAAATGAGAGGAAGAATTAGATTTTAGTTCAAGCACAAATGAGAGCTAAATCAAAGCAAATTTTTAAAATGCCCAGATACATTTCCAGCCAAAGAGGAGTTTTGGAGGAAGAAAAAAATGCCGGATGATGCACAAAATGCTAAAGTTATGCCAACTTCCCCCCCAAACTTCCTATCAACATTTGGCCACCCCTAGCCACACATGCAGAGTCCACATTCATGCACTAATGGCCATGTGAGAGTTTCAAAACAACACCCTTAAGCCAAGCCTTGAAATCCTCTGCATTCCCAAAGTTGAAGAAATTTTATCCCCAAAATCTGTAATTCTATCCACTTATTTCTTGCTTACCATAACCTTAAGAGTCTTCTTGCCATAAAAAGAAAATTGTCCATCTTATCCATATGAATAGTTGACCGACACTTAATGCTAGGATGCATAAAAAAATAAAATCATAATATGCCTTCATGCTACTGAACCACTTCTTCCCTCAGCAACCTTTCAAAGTAAAGCCTATATCACTATGCCACTAACTCCTCTTGTGTTTAGAATTTGTACTTAAATTAACTTAAGTGTCAAGTTCATCTAATCACTTCACTATATTTTCAATACTAAAAATCATTCTAAACCTTAGCTAATAATTCCAAGCCTTCATAAAACTATACTAAGCACACCATAATAATCATACTCAGTAACTAACACAAGTAACAAGATGATACTCAATTTTTAGGATATTACATGCAGTCAACCCGTAATATGCCAATGCTCATATAGAAAGCTAATCCAAGCTGTAACTGCGCCAATGCTCATAAATTAATCCAGCAAAAACACACCAAACAAAGAGTATATACACGAGTGCATAACAAATGTTGAACCTCGATTTACTTAGAAATAAATATATACATCCTCCAAAACCATCTCCACTCAATCCCTTACAACATACCATATCATGGTATTACTCTAATTCAGCGTTCAATCCAATCAGAGCAATCAAATTCAATAACATATATCAAATAATAATTCATTATCAAGCTAGAATATATGTATTTTATATCATGTTATGTTATTCAACAATTCTTATAAATGTTAAATTTTCACATTCTGAACTTTCTGGGGTAGATTGTAGTAATTGCGAGAAGTTTACAAGGACTATTCCCAGCTATTTTTCCTTTTCCATAAGTATCTGGGATCTTGATCTAAAATGTAAAATTCCTCAATTATTACTTGCATACATTTCATATTTCAATCCATTTACAATTAATACCATTTTATTTTTAAATTTACACAATTACCCCAAACTTTTACGGTTTTTGTAATTTAGTCACTTAACCTCAAATTCATCAAATTAACTATTTTACTCAAAGTTAATATTACCTCATTCAAAACACTATGTGCCCTTAAATAGCCCCAATGAACCTTATATTCACTTCAAACCCTAGAATTGTCATTTCACAATTTAATCATAAAATCAAATCTAACAAAAATCACTTTACAAGAATTATCAAAGCTTAACCACAGTCAAAGGTTCAAATACATGGTATTCATCAAAAAATTCAATATTCATCAATGGCAACGCTTCCAAAATTTTTAACAAAATAAATAACGAAATGCTGGCTATAGTTGGACCTAGTTGCCTTGATCTTAAAAACATAAAAAGTACAAAAATTTATTATCAAAATCACTTACATGCAATGAAAATAAGAAACCAAAGCTCCTTCACCTACAGCTACTAATATTGGCATGAATGAAGAAAGCGAAGAAGAAAATGTTTTGTTTTCACTTAATTTTGTTTAATTTCCACTAAATTACAAATTTGCCATTAAAATTTCATTATTTTTTTATTTTCTATTTTTAACTTGAGTCCGACCATGTCAATTAAAGGTGTAATTATCACTTAAAGTCCTTTTTCAATTATTAATTAAACCATTTGATTACTTTAATGCTATATTTACTATGTTTTGCACATTTTACAATTTAGTCTATTTTTTTCTTTAATTAGTTATCTAAGCGTTAATAATTTTAGAACCAGAATTTTAATACAACCCTACTAATGACTCTATAAATGATTCCTAAAAATAACTTAATTATGAGTCGACACGACGAAAGTCATAGTCCCCAAAACCCTTGTATCATCAACAGCGAAAATCAGTTTGTTACAATTATGCTTGTGACATTGTACCAGCGAGAAAAAGAATGTGTATTCATTTTGAAGATGGAATGAACAACAAGATCAAAGTTGTTTGTCGGTGTAATGAAATTAAATAAATTCATAGTTTATTTGATTGAACCTAGAAAATATAGACGCCAGTGCATTTACAAGAAATAAAAGAAACAAAATCTGTGACCTTAGTTCACACGAGCCAGTTTATATTCCCCCCAGAAGAAAATGAAAAGAATCAGTAGATTGTTTTCCAGTGCCATCGGGGTTGTTTGATAGAGATAAAAATAAAATGAAGTAATGTGAGATCATCAATGACTTTAGTAGCCAATCGGGTATGTTAGAGATGTAAATAGACTTGAATGTAGCCCTTGTGGATTAGGTTATTGCAGGATATGTTGGATTGAAAAGATGGGTCTATTTCATTTGCGAGATCTCTAGATAATTATAGAAAAGACTATTATATCAGTCGATTTGGAAATGAAATCGGAATGTTAGATAACATTGCTCCTTCTACGAGAGGTAGACGGTTGGGAATTTGAGACACAACTAGAGTCATTAGAAGAGGAACAAAGACATAGTGTTTGATCTGAAGCTAGAACCACGCGAGAATTTATGCGATCAAGCTCGCGAGAAGCCTCAACTCACGATGTTATGGCTTGTTACCTTTTCTATCTTTAATGTTACAATATATGTATTGATTGACTCTAGATAGATATATATATATATGTGTGTGTATTATATTAATAGGGTATCTGGTTCAATCGAAATGCAATTATCGTTAAAATAATGAACCTTTTGAGCCAAAGTGTTATAGTTTATGCGGTTTGTATGCTTGATATTCATTGAAAATTCAAGGCTATGAATTTTCTATTGATTCTAAACCCTTTGTCTTTTAATGAATTTGACGTTATTCTAAAGGAATGGATTGGTTGATTTGCTCAAGAATGTTGTAGTGAATTCTTTGGTAGAAATAATTTGATTTGAGATGTTAGAGTAGTGAATAGATTTATGTTAAATCGATAAATTTGTTTGTGAATCAAATATGATTTTGATTGATATCTATAAAAATTGATCAGAAAAGGTTGTGATACATATTTTATGCATTTTTGGGATTCTAGAGTATTGAAAATGAAAGTTGATCAGTGCCCGACAATTTCCTCTGTTTTACAGAGTGTTTTTAGAGGTGTGGGTTTATGGGCAAAACAAGAAGTTAAGTTTGTTATAGAGAGATTAGTGTTAGGGACTACTCTGGATTTTTATTACTACGTATGGGATGGCTTTAGCGAATTAAAAAATTAAAAACTTCGATTGTAAGAGTAATCGGAGGTTTTATCGATTCAGTGTATCATCCATGGTAGCACCTCTTCCATTTGGAAAAGAAAGATGGGTAGATGGGATTGTATGTACATTATCGGTAATTGAATCAAGTCATGATAAAAAATAAATATTCGATTGCCTGCGTGTTGAAGATTTATTCGGTTAAGGCTGAAAAGGTATTCTGATTTTCTTGAGAACTTTTATTGGAAGAACTAGGTACTAATTGAGTCTAAGTCAAGAAGCTTAATTCATTATTATAGTAATGCTTCCTCGGATGATCTTAAATTATGTTGGTTTTGATTATTACAGAATTGAGACTTAAACCATTAATTCTTTAGAGGATTTGTAAGATGCAAAGAAAGATTAAATTGATGGCTAAATTTGGAATAGATTGAGAATAATCAGATCACTAATTCCATTATAGGTGTAGATAATAACCTATATTTCCAAAAATTGAATTTGTGTTTACGAACAATTTTGAGTTCTATATGAGATCTTACAAGATGCTTATAACGATGTCTATTTTGATTCCAGTCGAAGTAGTGTCAAAATGTGAAATGGCTTGAAACAAGATGGCGATGGTTAGGAATAAAGCATTGAAATTTCAGAGTGCGTGCCAAGATATTTGTTATAATTTACGATTGGATGTGAAGACAAGTCATGATGGATTCATATATGGACAATCTTTCACTGTTTGAAAGGAGTATCGATGCAGGTTATTATTGTCAAACTAATAAAATGGCTCATTTTATTCAGTTAGAGAACAAGTTACTCACTTGAAAACTAGTTGAGTTATATGCATCACGAAATTCCACGAGCTATGGTGTAAACAAACAGACAGATAATCCAAAATGAGTAATTCATAATCAATAGAACATATTCTGATGTTGTATCATCTTGTTCAATTGTGCGAGAACAACCTAGTTGGGGCAATTTGGCTTGGAAAAAATAAAAAAATCTGTGAGAACAAGATGTCGAAACTATTATAAGGTGAGAAAATTTGAGGGGCGAGAAATTATTTTCTAATGGGGATTTATAACAACCCCTTTTTTAACTGATGTCGAAAATAGTGGTTTCGGGACACCAAACTTCCAGATGAGTGAAGTTTGTAAATATTATTATTTAATATTCACAGAGAGTCCAAATATAATATTATATTAAATTTTAATTTGATCATTTTTGTAGCTAATTGAGCAGATAGTTAAGTACAAGCGAGTTTGTTCTAAAGTCAAGTGGTTTTTGGAAAATGAGGTTTTAGGACCTACGTTTCTATAAACTAAGCCGATAAATATTTTTATTCAATATTTATGAAGTTACAATATAGGTATATTGAAATTTGATTGAAATTTTAACATTTAGATAGTTAATTAAGTGAAAAGGACTAAATCATAAAGAAGCTACAAAAGTTAATCGCTATAGGTTTAGTTGTGTCAATTGAATATATAGGTATTATTAGATGTGTTTTATATGGTAATTAGCCATCTTTTTTATGAATGGGCCCGATTCATGCATGATTAAAATGAAATTATGCATGAATTAAAAAGGTAAAATGGTAAAAATGATTAAAAGGAAAAAGGAAACAAAATAAATTAAAAGGTAAAATGGTAAAGTAATTAGCCATCTCAAATCATGTATGATTGCACATGTAAGTATGAAAATTTTCCATCACGTTTAGTAATTTTTATGTTTTTGACTTTATCGTTGTAACTTAATCTAGCTAACCCAATGACTAAATTTAAAATTTTTAAATGATTTGAATTATGTCAGCGATGAATTGGTGATGTTTTGAAGTTTTGTGATAGATTTATAAAGCGATAGTTAAATAGGACAATTTTGTAAAGTGATTTTGGATTAATCTTTAAATTAAAGGACTAAATTGCTAATATAGTAAGAAGTTATATGAAATTATTGCTTAATCATGATGAGCCAACAAATTTTGTATCAAATTTAAAGAAATTGACTAACCTTTTTTGGATTAATTTATGATTTAATTGAGAAGTTTGAATTTGGAGACTAAGTTGAATAAAAGTAAGAGTTTGGGATAAAAGTGTAAAATAGCGACTAGGTTTCAAATATATGAATTTCAATATTTTATGATATTTTAATTAGTTAGTTGAATAAAATTATTATTTAGATCAAGAAAGCAGAATCAATCGAAACCCTTGGAATCATGGAAAAGCTAAATTAAGCTGATTAGTTAGTACGGCCTTGTTTTGTAATTGTTTTTGTCTAGGCAGGAGTTCGTATGTTGGATTAAATTAATTAGTTTATTTGTTTTGGTAATTTAATGATTGCCAACACCCCCAAACCTACTGGTCTATCTTGTTAAGACCGGATTTGGTATGTCACACAAAGCGAACATACATCCAGATCATTTATTGAGTTAAATCATGCAGATCATCAATAACTATTTTTGGAATTGAAGTTTATTAAAACCGAGAGTTAATTTTAAAATCTATGATTTAAGACATAAGAGATTTATAAATTAAAACTAAGAATTTAATTAGTGAGAATTTTAGGAAGTTTCAAAGAAGTTTAAGAGGAAATTTGAGAAAACAAAATTCTTAAAGATTTTCTGAAAAATTTACGAGAATAAAATATTTAGAAAAACCCATACACACTTTGAGAATTTAGAAAACATTTATATAAATGAATAGTCACATTTTAGTATTAGAAAACATAGTAAAATCCCCATCCACGAAGTAAAAATTCATAAAAATTATACAGGCCTTAGCCCATCATAGCTGAAATAGAGAATTAAATAAATACATAAGAGTAGTTCAAAGTTCACAAAAACCATGCATTGAAGTATGGCCTCCACAAGTCATCCTGACCAAACTCTCATTAATGATCTTTACAGGGATGGGTAAAGAGAGCGGAGTGAGTTACATAGACTCGGTGTGTAACCCACTTACCAAGTCACTTGGGCCAAAACCATTTAAACATTTGAGTGGGCTTGGCCCATTTACAAATATGCAATATAACAAATATAAAATGCATGTGATATGCAATTCCCAATAAGCCTAAATTTCCAACAGCTACACCACCACATGCCAACTAGCACACACAGTAGGGAGTACTTTAGTCACCCACCACATGACACACAATGGGCAGTGAAAGCCATATATTAAAGCCCGGGCATGAAGCCATCAGGCGGGCACAAAGAAACGTTAGCTGGGCACAAAGCCATTAAGCTTAGCTGCAGAAACCAATCTTCTCTTAGTCAATTATCCCAACCCATGCACAATCATGTATATAAAATGCATGACAATTCATTCTCATATATAATAATTCCAACATAAGGTTCATTATAAAAGTTATCACTAAAGCGACCCATTTCATTTGGCTTGTATAATCTCATATCACATTTGGCCCATTTAACAACCAATTGTCACACATATGGCCCAATTTATCAAATATCACATATGGCCCATTTATCCAAATATCACATATGGCCTACCAATAAGTAACATATAGTTGCTTTATTAATTAGGGCAATTTAAATATTTTCTCTAATCTTGATACCAATTTCTATAGTTTCTACGATTAAAGTGATAAATAAACCATTTACCCGATTTCACCAACTTTGTGAAGTTTTAATCTAGCATTATTACGATGTGGTTATCTAACACTTGAGATATGGTGTAGATTACACACACGATGCACGGTGAGTACTACACTTTCACGATCGTCAACACCTAAAAATCATTATAGCGCTGCGATTGAGAACACTGTCACTGTATGTAAATCTATGCTAAAGAATAGCCAGTCTAGGTACTTACCCTCGAAATCTCGAACAACTACTATTTGGCGGTTCTCCGGTTGGCGGTTTCACAACCCATTGAAAATCCACGGTTAACTAATGGCTCCGAACTCTGAACAGCTTGAATAGGTGATTCTCCCGGATGAGGGTCCACATCGATTGGAAAATCTGCGAATTGCCAAAGCTTGACCCTTGACTTTGAATCTAGAGGGAATGGCGAATCGCCCCTCTTTCGAACGCACTTCACCACCCAGCACAGCCCTCTCTTGCTTGCACTCCATTGACAAAAGAATAATGAGTCCAACTAATGTAACATCACGAATTTGGGCCCTAGAATAAATGGGTTTTAGGTATTATTATTGAGAAGGGAATGGATTTTGTCGGTCGAGAGGAAAAAAAAATAAGAATAATAGATTAAATGTGGTTAAAAAAATTATGATTGCATGTTTAGTTTAATTTTTAGGTGATATAAGAAGGCAATACGTATTT